>JAAOAO010000141.1:0-67606 GCA_013396005.1 Fusarium napiforme | reverse complement strand
CCCCCCCCCGGCTCTTGTTGGCTCCTCTCCCCATTCGTTTTTATATACAAAATAATGACCGTGGGAACTGCCCAAGCTGCTGCAGAGAGACACGACAAGGAATACTCTTTCATCGAAGCCCTTGCTCTAGGTCCCCGCGAGTCCTTCTCCCTCGTATCAAAGGAAGCTCTTGGTCTGCCCTCCTCCCCGAGCAGTCCCGTCCTCCCCGTCGCCCCATCCATCGCACAGGTCACCACCGTCACACGACCTAGAACTCCTCCTCAGAAGAAGCAGATCGTCGCTCCTGTGTCCTCGCAGGTCCACCTCGCCAGTCCTATCAAGAGCCCTACCACAGCTACTGCGCCGTCGCAGAGGAGAGCTCCCAGCGTCACCACCAACACCACCACCACAGCCCCGAGATCGCTCACCAGCAAGAAGAGCAGCGTCATGGCCAACTCGACAAAGGCGCAGAGCGCCTGCCTGGAGCTGTGCCACAAGACCACGGGGCTCGGCGACCGCATCTCGGTGCGCATGCTCGAGTACCTCACCATGGTGACCAAGCAGCCGCACGGCCTCGACACCCTCGCCCACGACTTCCTCGACACGTGCGAAATCCTCTTCTCCATCGAGGCCGGGCTCGGCGAGTGCATCCGCAACCAGCAGACCTTCCCCGGCGACGTCATCTCCGAGCTGAGCAAGAAGTTCCGCGTCACGCAGGCCGACTTCCAGCTGCTGGACCAGATGCTCGGCAAGTTCCTCGAGAACGAGCGCAAGGGCGCCATGGGCCGCATGCGCCGCGGCTGGGGTCGCATCTTTGGCGACAACGACATCGAGAAGATGATCAGCGCCCTTGGACGCACGCGCGAGAGCCTGCGTATGAGCGCGCTCATGTTCCAGTGGAGTCTGGGTAATGAGAAGATTGAGAATGAGCTTGGTATCGGCTACACTGGCCTCGCTGCTGCCCTCGACCGCATGGACACCCGTGCTGGCATGGCGCCGAGATCGAAGCTCTCTGACCACGGTGGTTCGCAGTACAGACCTTCTTCTGCGTCGCAACATCGTGGTGTGGAGGGACACAGCGCCTCCATGTCGATGGCTTCTCAGCCCCCATTGCCCCCTCTTCCCTGGACAGAGCGATCATCGTCTATGCGCGAGGACACACTCGCTGCGTCACTGCATCAGGCGGATGCTCGTTCGTTTACCGGTCACCATCACAACACTGCTAGTTCAATCGCCTCCAATGAGCGGTATCACTCTGGTACCACCGCTACCTTTGACCGCATGAGCACCTTTGACGAACACCACGAGGCGCGGTCACAACACACCGCTGTGTCAGATAGTGAAGTATCCCTCGAGGAGCTGTCGGGTCTGGATCTCAATGGTGGCACAAAGGTCGTGCGACTCAAGGCTGATCCCTTCAGTATGCCTCGCTGGAACCCGAGAAACACCGTCGGCGCCGACGCAGCAAACCTCAAGTCCGCTCTCCTTACTGCCGTGCGCGGCAAGAACCACAAACTCATCGAGCAGCTCCTGGATCGCGGTGTATCACCCAACACTGGCCCTGAGCATCTCGCTCTCAAGGAAGCTGTTCTCAACAGCGACGCCGAGGCCGTTCGTCTGCTCCTCCTCTTTGGCGCTGATCCCAACGGCACTGATCGCGATGGTGTAACACCGCTCTTTGCCTCCGTGGAAAAGTCTTTCCTCGCTGGTGCCGTTCCTCTTCTCAAGTACGGCGCTGATCCTCGCTTCGCTATGGGTGAGGATAACGAGACTCCCCTCGCTGCTGCTTGTATCGCCAACAAGGTCAACTTTGCTCACCTGCTTCTCATCTACGGCGGTGACCCTAATCAATTGACCGCCACAGGCGAGACGCTCCTCAGCAGCGCGATCAACAAGAAGACACCCAAGAAGTTTATCGATCTCATCCTCGACTACGGCGCTGATCCCGATCTGAAGAGTCGCGAGGGAAAGACCGCTCTCTTCGAGGCCATTCAGAACTCTCGCGTCGACATCGTGAATAGTCTTCTCGACCATGGCGCAAACCCTAACTTGCCTGGTCCCAAGCACATGCTCTGGCCCGCCACCTACCAGAGCGCCTGTCTGCAGGTCCTTCTCGCCCACGGCGCCGACCCCAAGAAGGCCCCCGGCATCATGGAGCTCGCCGTCAGCGTCAACAACATCGAGTCCGTCAAGGTCCTCCTCAACGCAAAGGTTGACCCCAACCAGAAGAAGGACGGCGTGTACACACCCCTCTGCACATCCATCCGCGACAACCGCCCTGACATCTTCCACCTCCTCCTCGCCAACAAGGCGGACCCCAACGTCCCCGCCAGCGAGTATCCCGCCTTCAAGTGCATCACCCACAACCGTCTTCAATTCCTCCCGCCTCTCGTCGACGCGGGCGTGAACCTGAGCTCTCCCAAGGGCATTGTCGAGACTGCCGTTAGTGTTAACAACATGGAGGCGCTCACATGGCTGCTGGAGAAGGGAATGAACCCTAATGATAAGAACCCCAAGGGCCACTCACCGTTGACGACTGCTATTCGCGAGAACAGGGTCGAGATGGTGGACTTTTTGCTCAGCCACGGTGCTGATCCCAACGTTCGCGGTCAAGACTGGCCCGTGTGCATGGCCGTCCGCAACCCCCCCATTCTCAAGCGTATCCTCTCCGTGCTCGCCGAGCCCCGCGCCTTCAAGGGCGTCATGGAAATGGCCGTCGTCGCCAACCAGCTCGAGTCCGTCAAGCTCCTCCTCGCAGCCGGTGTGTCAGTCGAGGACAAGAACGGCGGTGTCTTCTCACCGCTCACATCCGCCATCCGCGAGGACCGCAAGGACATCGTGTGGTTCCTCATCAACGAGGGCGGCGCCGACATCAACGCGCCCGGCGAGCACCTCCCCGTCGTCAAGGCCCTGCGCCGATACCGCGGGGACTCCGAGATGCTTGAGTTTCTCCTCGAGCACGGCGCTGATCCTAACAAGCTGTACCGAGGGTGGAACGGTGTCATGCAGGCTGTTGAGAATGGTGATGAGCAGATCCTTCGTCTTCTGGGTGAGAAGGCTGGGTTTGATCTCGATGTGAAGGATGAGCTTGACCGAGATGCCACTGAGATTGCTGCTTCGCGAGGCTGGGAGGAGGCAGTCCAGATTCTGAAGGAGTATGCCATGACAAAATCTGCTTAATTTACTGGGTCATTTGAGCTGTAAGATGATGAATGCTTGGGATTTTGGGATGGGGTTGGAGTCTGCGAGATTGCTTTCATGGGAATTGGACTGGATTGGATTGGATTGGATGGTTTGCCTGGTCTTGTGTCCTTTTTATATATATCCTCTTGTTTACCTTGGGCATTTTCTTTTTTTTACTAGTTTTGTTCATATCCCACTGGTATAGTACTACCATGTATCTCGTTACATTTTCTTTGTCAATCTATTCGTTGGCGATAATACAGATGAGTTTTGAAGCAGCATAGTCCAGATCCGAATGTCTCAATTGAGTGCGCGCGACATGTAATTTAGACTTGTCTATTTACTTAAATGCAATCATCTACAGCCTGCTTCCCATGTTGACATGAACAGATTTAATCTGCGTATACGCCTCCAATCCCGCCTCACCAAGCTCCCTCCCAATGCCACTCTGCTTAACACCACCAAACGGCACTCGAGGATCACAATCCTGGGAACTGTTAATCCAGACCATTCCCGCCTCAATCGCAGCAGCAACGCGATGAGCCTTTTCCAAATTCGTCGTGAAAGCAGCAGCGCCCAGTCCATAAGTCGTATCATTCGCCAACTCAATCGCTTCCTCCTCCGTTTTGAACGTAGAAATGACAACGACCGGGCCAAAGATTTCTTCGCGGAACACCCTCATAGAGGGCTTGACGTCTGTGAAGACAGTGGGAGAAATGTAGAATCCCTTGTCTGAGTCTCCGACCTTTAGAGGGTGACCGCCTGCTGCGACTGTGGCGCCCTCTTTTTTGCCAATGTCGATGTACTCGAGGATCCTCTCGTATTGAACCTTGGATACCTGCGGTCCTTGATACGTTTCCTTGTCCCACTGGTTACCAACTTTGCTAACTGTGTTGAGCGTATCAATGAATTCCTTGATGAATTTCTCGTAGATAGTCTCTTGCACCAAAATACGCGACGTCGCGGTGCAGATCTGTCCTTGGTTCGACATGATGCCGAAGTGCGACCACTTGACAGCCTGGTCAAGCTCCGCATCGTCAAACACAATCAACGGAGATTTCCCGCCCGTTTCGAGGGTGATGTTTTTGAGTGTCTTTGCCGCGACGCCCATGATGCTCGCTGCTGTCGCTGTTGACCCTGTAAAAGCGATCTTGTCAACAAGCGGATGCTGCACCAATGCAGCGCCTGTGTCTTTGCCCAGACCATTGACGATGTTGACTACACCAGGTGGAAAACCAGCTTCTTTAATAAGTTCTCCTAATACAAGAAGACTTAGGGGCGTTTGCTCGGCTGCTTTGATAACAACTGTATTTCCACAAGCCAACGCAGGGCCCAACTTCCACGTCGCCATGGACAGAGGATAGTTCCACGGGATAATCTGCGCAACAACACCAATCGGCTGACGAATTGTATACGCAAACTTCTTGGGCGTGGTATTAATAGTCTGGCCGAACGTCTTATCAGCCCAGCCAGAGTAATACCGAATAACGCCCACCGCCTCAACGAGATCATTCTCCAGGGTCTCAATGTACGTCTTGCCGTTATCCCAGGCGTCAATTGTAGCGAAGAGCTCGCGCTTGGCTTCAATCAGATCAGCGAGACGGGCCATGAGTTGGCCTCTGTCTGAGGCGGGGAGATCTCGCCATGATTCATGGCGCAGTGCGGCCTTGGCTGCTTTGACGGCTTTGTCGATGTCTTCTGAATCTGCGGATTGAACTGTTGCGATTTCTTGTTCGGTGCTGGGGTTTGTTAGTGGGGTGAGGTACAGAGGGAGGGGTAGGGGACTTACGCGGGGTCGATTGATGTGAGGGTTTTGTTGCTTGATGAGGGGACGAATTCGTTGTTGATGAAGAGGCCGGTTGGTTGAGACCATTTCACTCCGTTGGGAGCTGTGAGTTCAATTGAGGCGGCCATTTTGGCGATGAGATGAGTTGGCTGGTGTTGATGGACTGTGGTGTTCAACCTTGAGAGGGCCTCTTGACCTGAGATATCTATTATAGGCAGTATGATAACTGACTGACTCTCAATTCAACCTGATATAGACTGATGAGAATGGCGATTGTTTCCGTCGTCTTGATCGCGCAGACCTTCTCTTTTTAACTCCCCGTCGCAATCATCCCCACTACCGAGATAGGGAAGTGAAGCCTACAACGACAGCGCTACACTCCACTAACTAACTACCCCGCATCTCCATCGACCTGCTCACACTGGGCAAAGAATTACATTCAATCTCAAGCGACACCTCATATCATGACTCAAGATAAGATAATGTCTATCAAATATCTCTTTAAAGACTAGTCTGTATTCACTTCCGAGCCTCTGCCTCTTCAGCCACAGCCCGAGGAATCTCTTCATCGAGCCCCGTCTCCTTCGGCTTCCAGCCCAAGACTTCAGTGGCGCGACGGGGTTTGCTTCGGGCATTGCTGCCGAAGAATACTGAGCCAGCCGGGAGTGCAGTGTCGACTTCTGGCTTATACAGTTCTTCGACTTCAAGTGTGTCAATCAGTCCCTGGTCCTTTGCTGCTTTGGCGACTCGATCCGAAATATCGGCCCATGTCTGTAATTGTTAGCTTTGCCAATTGATGAAGTCACTGTACTTGACTTACCAGCTCGCCAACACCAGGAAGATAAATCCCCTTCTCACCCCAGACATTCTCATCCTCACTTCCCTCCGCACCCTTCTCAGCTAAAATAGTGAATAATTTCGCGAGGTCAGCGACGTGAACGTTTGTCCAGGCTGCTAGACCGCGACCCGCTCTGACGGCATGACCGCGCTCAATCGCGACTTTTGAGAGTGCGGGGATTTGGACGCTGCGCTGCTTGACAGGACCTTGGCCTTTACCGTAAATAATTGGAGGAAGAACAAGGGCGGTTCTGATAGAAGGTGTTTCTTTTGCGATTTTGAGAATGTAGTTGTCTACCACGCGAGAGTCGTGGCTACGGATGAGGTCAAGAATGGAAGAGACGCCATCGAGGTCATCCCAGACGTCGCTGGATGGTTCACCTGGTTTGAAGGAGGGTGAAGATAAATCCTTGACGGGCAATAAACTCGCCCCAGAGATTTGAATCAAATAACCTATTCATCATCAGTCCAGTCTCTCTCACTCAATTCATCATGTCTTACCATTTCCCCTCTTTGCCAACCCCCGATGAATCGCCTGCAACGACCCAATATGCTTATTCGACGCAACATCTGAGTTCCCCGTCAGCAACACCACACCACCAAAATATCATGAAACATGACTACTGACTCAGTACAACCAAAGCTTGTGAAGCCTCCTGTTCCACGAGTGCACCATCATCTAGGTCACCCACCACAGTGCGCACTCTCGGATACGCCTTCGCAATGGTCTCAGCTGCGTTGGCGTCGCGCACGAGCGTGGCGATGGTGTACTCGGGATGGGCTTGTGTGAGCTCGTGGAGAAGCTGGCCGCCTACGTAGCCCGATGCGCCGGTACTGGGAGGGTTAGTAAGCAATCGTAGCACAGAATTCGGGGTGTTACAGAAAGATTGAGGTCATTGTGTTTGTGTTTACGTGGTGTTGGGAGTGCTGTGTTGTGCTGGATTGAGGTGCTGCGGCTATGGAGATGGGGTTTTATGGGTGTACGCTGTGTCACGAATATTATTAAGCTGTGCATTACTAAAATTACGACACTGCGGCGATAATGGCGCATGAATTAATTACTTGTTTTTATTTGCATGCGCATGCATTTAACAGCCACTTGAATAATGATGTTTATAATGGAAGATCAAATGCACTCATCGCGGAGACTTGCCTTTTTAGTGTCTGCAGACAACGTACCGCCTCCAGATGAGGAATGCGATATTGCAAAGTGGAGATCACCGTATCACCAACTACCAGCCGCACGAGAAGCAAAAAGAATGTGATAAAAACATGCGAATGGTCATTCTGGGTTTTAGAGAGGGACATTGATGAACGTGAGTTCGAACGCACGACCTGCAAAAACGAAGAGTGGCGCAGGGAGGAGATTTTTAGGATTTTAGGTTCGGAGTTTAGAGAGTTATAGGTTATAGGTAGATACCACTGCACCACTCTTCGCCGATGATATACACAGTGACTTTGGAATATAAGGGTCGGATGTAGAGTCAAGATGATGGCATATAAAGGGTAGTACCATGGAAGATTTACCACTAATTGCACTCTCAGCACAGAGTTTTGGAACTCCAAGATACGCTTACTGCTCAGACACGAGCAGATTGCTCGAGGTAAGCTCATTTCATCCGCTTATGCTGACCCTAAAAAGAAAGGTCACCTAGAGAATCAGTATACATTTTGGTGCGAGGGGTAAACCTGTATGTTGTATTTATACTGCTTGGTCAAGGCAGCAATTGCGCCACTGAGGCAGGTAAACCTTCTCTGATTTTGACCTCTGTGATGCTAGCCTCCTATAGGGGCCTCACTGTTTGAGCCACTATTTGAAAAGCCAAAAGCTTGATAGCCTTGTACAAGGCTGACGGCAAGGTGAAAAAAATACATTTGGTCATCATTTGCATTCTTGCAGTTCTGGACCACTTTGCCAGCCGTCCTTGACAATTTCTATGCAAAGTTCCAAGTGCACAAAGGGCTTAAGTATTCTTCGCTCATAGTATATCTCTTGTAAATGCTGGAAGACTGGCTGCATGTTTCAGCGTTTGAGTGACCCTGCTGGGAAGTACGAAGAACATATGCTTCGTCGAGGGCAGATACTCACAGGCTACATACCCGCAAGTGGGTGCCGCGTAAAGAGGCGTTTATTCTATAGTTGGAGGTCCATCACCAAAGGGATTGAGACTGTGACTCGAAATGTTGCCCATTGGTGGCAGAGACCCAAATCTTCTGCCAAATGACACAGAAGCAAGGAATAGAAGCGGCTGAAATTAGAACGAGAGAAACATTTTGGTAGGGCCGGGGAGTCGCTTATTATATACGTTAATAAACTGGTCGCCCAGTTCACTGACATTAACTATTCGGTGTTTGACCAAGGCCCAGAGGTTAAGCGTACATCAACGGAAACAATAAGCTCTTCGGGAGCCTTGGCTTGGTGTTTAAACATGTGAATGACGTGTGAATGGAGCCTTATTTAGCTGCCTGTAAACAAGAGTTTAATGAGGGTTTACAGAACCCTTCGCATTGAGGATCAGAGGACATTCTTTCCTGGTTAGCCGCTACAAGTAAGACTCGTTCTAGACGCCGAGATCCCGATCTTTGTTCGGCCATGCCTATGAAACTGTACTTATTAGTCATCGTGAAAGCTTCGGAAGTAGAAGTACATACTCTAAATATGACTATAATGTCCGCCTCGCCTGTGTTGGCAGCCTGAAACCCAACCTCATAGGCGGCACTAAACTATGTATTTACCTACAATACTGCTCTGGAACTCTATCTACAAGTGTAGTCCGGTGCTATGGTTGGCAAGGAATAGCTTGGATTGATTGTCAAAAACATATAGATTAATACTCTAGTATTGATATCAGTAGTTCTCCTTGTTGATTTGCTAGTGTTAACATTTGTCCGGGAGCTTGATCTTGGAATCTTCTCCTATGTCAGACGAAGGGAATGACTGGCCATACTCTTCTCTTATAGCACGCATACTTGATTATAGTATGGAGTGAAAGTAACCGTGTAAAGTAATTGAGCTGCTGATATAACTACCCGTCATCGCCTTGCACTCTAGCGCGTCAACATACACATACACGAAATACATCTACTCTCCAAAGTATCACACTTACCAGAAATGAGTAATGATCAGATAATTAAACACGAGTGACTGCCCGTACTATCTTATCCCACAAAGGTATAAACTCGAGAAGACTTCAGGCTCTCCAAGTGCCATAATCCAGAGTCTTGACTGGCTCAAGCTAACCTCCTAACGTCCCTCGCCACGGCCACTCCGATAAGCGGGCTACCCCACCCCGCGGAAACATTCCCATTTCGCCATCTCACCAACAACACAATAACACAACCTTCCCCCGGGATCAATCTCCCTCGTCAGAAGAAGCAATCAACCCAAATCGTCTCATTTCATCTCATCTTGCTTTCTCCACTTTCCTATCCAAGATGCCCAAAAAAGTCGAGCGAACACGCACCTTCACAGGCTGTCGAACATGTCGTTCGCGCCACGCAAAATGCGACGAGGCTCAGCCTGAATGTGGAACCTGTAAACGACTGGGGCTTGCGTGTGGAGGGTATGGAGCACGGTTGTTTTGGATCAGGGATGATGCTGTGAGGCCGGAGCTGCAGCAGAGTCATCGGGGCTCGGAGTATCGGTATCCACTATTCTCCGGTGAGTGCTCCGGTCTGGCTTGGGGACTTGACTGATGAATGTAGAGAGTGAGAGACGGTTGATGAGTGATGATTTGAAGGGGAGCTTGGGGAAGAGGACTGCGTTGGCGTTGTTGGCGGATATTGATTCGGCGTGTGAGAAGAGTGATGTTGGAGATGCGTTGATGAGAGGTCCTTTTGGGGTCTTTCAGTCTCTTGAGGAGAAGGGGTTGACGTTGGATACTATTGAGTGCTCGCCGGATACTAACACTGATAACACATCGACGAGCATGTATGCTGAGACTGATGGGTTCATTGAAGAGATTCAACGAACAGACTGGCCGGATCAGCTACCGGAAGATGACCTGGATATCTTTACAGCATCCTTGGATCCGAGCTTCAACATCAACTCTGAAGAACTGACAGCGGGCGATCAGATGAATATTCATGATTCTATGGCAAACTTCTTCGTCGATGATCCAATGGGCGCTGAAGGCCTCGCACTTTTCAGTCCAGGCTTCATATCCCAAGTCATGGGACACGACGCCGCGCAAGAAGAAACTATCGATCCCAGCCTTCAAGCCTCAATGAACGAAGTAGTCCCATACCCAAGAAACATAACAACTCCCTCCGGACTCCCCGAAGAAGCAGAGCCGTTACTCCGCCACTACAGACAACACATCGCCGGCCAACGCTCAACAATGCAAGCAAAACGCAAGTCTCCCTGGGAGATAATCTTTCTTCCCTGTGCACTTGAGACATTTGCTGAGTTATCACTATGGAATGAAGCTTCTCATACCCGCTCTTCGATATTTTATACACTTCTTGCTCATAGTGCGTTGCAACTTCACATGTCGAAGGCGCCGAATTCTTTGGCGGCGGATTGGAAGGAGATTGGATTGAAGAATCATGAGAGAGCGCAGAATCATTTGAGGCAGGCGTTGCAGCATGAGATGTTTGGACCGAGACAGGCGAGTTATAAGGAGCTTTTGATGGCTATTCTTGCAATGGCGATGACTTCGGTAAGCTCATTATCTCTGAATTTATGATCAAACGCTGATAGGGTCAGTTGCACAACGGAGCTCGTGCATTCCGTATCTTCCTCCTTGATGCAGAACGCCTCATCCGTCTTCGAGGTCTAGCGAACCAAGCCCAGAATCCCTTTAAATCACGTCTTCTGCACCATATGTACACTCATCTTCGTGTAATCGCAGAGAGTATATCCCTGTGGAGTGAACCTCTGCCCGAAAGCTCTTCAGAAATCCAAGGCCGTGAGCAATTTCGAACATTCCGCATCACAGAAGAGGGATTGAACATGGGTCTTGATCCCGCTCAAGAAAAGACTGATGAGCTCGGATACAATGACATCCATCTTGAAGTTCAAGGGCGCTGGACACAAACTCTTTACCCTGTCATTTACGGTATTCCTGAGTCTCTTATGACGCTCTTGTCACAAACGGTCTCGTTGTCTAATGAGAAGAACCGTCTTGAGACTGTTGCACGCTGCAACCCTTCAATATCAGAAGCTCTCTCCAAACATACCAAAACCCTCGAAAACAGAATCTGGGCATGGCCCTCAACTCTCGACCCCACCGAACCCGTCAAAATGCCCACAGGCGATGAAGATCTCGTCCGCCATCCTCAAGTCCGCTCCATGACACTAGCAATCCACCAAGCGTTGGTGATATACTTCTACCGAAGAGTCTACGACATGAACGCCATGATCTTGCAAGATCTTGTGCGTAAAACGCTGGAGTATCTTGAGCCGTGTTTGAGCGAGTTGATCGATGATCAGGATTTTGCTACGAGTTTGGCGTGGCCTGCTTTCGTGGCGGCTTGCGAAGCTGTGAGTCCGGATCTGCAGGAGCGAGCGTTGAAGTGTTTGGGGGTTACGGATGATAAGGGTGTTTATTTTACGAATAGGCCGGCGGGGGTTGTTGTGCCGTTGATCTGGGAGAAGAGGAAGCAGTCTGGGGATTGGACTACGAGTTGGCAGAGTCTAGTGCAGGAAAGTCTAGCATAGATATGGTATTGGTACTTGAATCTATTCTCACATTTGCAGCAATTTGTCTTATAAAACCTGAACCAAGTGATTTTGTCTATGCTACTATTTTAATCATTAACACCACAATGCAAAATATCCATTCAAGCCAACTTGACACCAGCATCCTTCAGAAGCTGCGCAAGCTCAGCCCTCTCATCGTCCTCCAACAGAGCAAATGGCTTTCGCAGACCTCCCGTCTTCCAGCCCTGCAACTCCATACCAGTCTTGATACCAGCGCCATAATGATGCGCCTCCAAAAACTTGCACACGGGAAAGATCTTGGACCAAAGCTCACGCCCCTTCTTCAAATCGCCATCAACAGCGATGGCGTTCCAAAGCTGCACTGAAAGCTCGGGAAGGACATTTGTGGTTCCCCAGACTGAGCCCTTGGCTCCGGCGCAGAGACCGTAGAAGGTCAGTGTGTCCCAGCCGTTGAGGGCGGTGATGTCGTTCTGATGGTGGAAGAGAAGATCTGTAAGAGCGGGTGCATTTCCAGAAGTATCCTTAAGATACTTGACTCCAACATCTGAAAGACCAGCGATTTCCGCAGGCGACAAGCTAACACCGCTCGCACTGGGAATGTTGTAGTACATGATCGGCAACCCACTCTCCTTATAAATCTCCCCAAACATCTCCCTCAACTGCTTCAGATTAGGCGCATCGTAGAAAGGCGGCACAATCATAGTAGCAGCGGCTCCAACCTCAGCAGCGTGCTTAGCAAGCTCTACAACGCCTGAGGTGGTGAGGTCGCCGATGCCAGCGACGACGGGGACACGGCCGGCTGCAGACTTGACGCATTGGTCGAGGACATCTTTGCGCTCTTGGAGGGTGAGGGCAGTGAATTCACCGGTACTGCCGCCGGGGACTAGGCCGTGCACGCCGGCGGAGATTTGACGCTGGATGTGGGCGTCGAGGGCGGGGAGATCGACTGTGCCGTCGGGTTTGAAGGGGGTTATGAGGGCGACTAGGATGCCTGTGAGTTCTTGGGGGGCCATTGTGAGTGATTTGTTTGAGACACGAGTGAGTGAGTGATATGAGACGAATGGTTTAATGATTAACCGTTGATTATTCTGGTCTATTATATGCTTCTTCTCTTTATCTTTCTTTACCAATTGGTATACCCCGCGTTGCTCTCTATCAGTCTCGAGATGATGGTTTCGTCAAAAGAGGT
This sequence comes from Fusarium napiforme, assembly GCA_013396005.1. NCBI lineage: Eukaryota > Fungi > Ascomycota > Sordariomycetes > Hypocreales > Nectriaceae > Fusarium > Fusarium napiforme. The sequence continues at coordinate 54,967 of JAAOAO010000141.1, read as the reverse complement.
AAGTCTCCACGACGTGGGCGGAGATGCTTGCCAACCGTGTTTTGGTGGGCCACACAACGCCCAATTTGTTAGACCAAAGTCAAAAGAGGTAGAGAAATGAATGTAGGGCACTTTGTTAGTAAGATTTCTGGCCTTCCTGTTTGAGAGTTGCTAATCGGGTCCAAGCACACGGGATCGTCGCAATCGAATCTCCGTCTTACGGCCTGTGCGAAGGGAGCCTGCGCAGTAACCTGGGTGTTTTGAAGGGCCATCAAAAGGAGTCATATGTTTAGCAATTTAGTTGAAAAGAAATAGCTCTCTTGACTTTGGATGTGACGATAAATACGGATCGGCTACCAGACCACCTTCACTCCTTGATGCAACCTTCGTCGCGGGTTGGAAGCAGCTGTGATAGCGGAGTGACTGGTATAGGACACTGTTATTGCAAGTTTAATCTTTTGGTTTTTGGCATATGATAGACAATGGATTCCTGGTTGTCGGGGTGCAGAGTTCGAAGTGATTGGGCTGCCGGGGTTGTGTTACTCATGTCTTCATCGAGTTGTTACTGAAGCTGGACCAGGAAGACGCAAATCTGCTGTTATCGGCTTGTAGTTCTTTTTGTAGAAATTGTAATTATTTGCATATTTACATCTTATCTCCCAGAAAACCAAGTAGCGTTGGTTTCGCATGGTGCTCAAGACAGGCTAGGAGCTGACCAGTCAGTATCTTTGCTGCTAAATGGCCACTTAAGTACTAGTACTTAAGGGCCGTAGCATTAAATATTTATAGATCTAGAACTCGGGGCATATCATATGGTCAGAGATTATGTATTTACTGCTCCGACAGCCTCACGTCTACGACAGTGGTCATCATATTACTTGTTAAATCCAGTCCAGCTAACTATTAGCGCTCAAGGCATGCAAACTCCTGCATTTGACGCTATCAAAATACAACACTGCCCCCAGCTTTCGTCCGAGACTAATGCAGCATGCTCCATCAACCTGTGTCTTACACATTGATTTCGGCGTCAACTGATAACCACTGGCCAACCTCAGCAGCAAGAGCCTCAGTGGCTGGGTAACTATCGGAGACCCCTCCGGCATCGGATCTGGGGTGCACCGAATTAAGGTTGACCGTTGCATGGCACGACCCAGCTTCAAGAGCCCCATCTCTTCTCTTCTACCGACGATTGCCGATATCTCAAACCTCCCTGTATGTCAATATCCACTGTCCAAAGTTAATAAATACACCATTCATGGTTCAAAGATCAGTGCTGAACTTTGGTCTTCGTAAGCCGATATGAACCAATGTATCATCCAAAGAGGAGACCAGCTGCATGAAACATCCCTGACGTCGGCGTCACCTAGCTCTTCCTCTCGAACTTTCTCCAACTCAGTGGCGACTCTGCGTTGAAAACTTTAAAGTTAGGACTAACTGTACATACAGCACAGCTGCACCGTGTCCTGACCCTCGTCAGCTAGTTACCGCCACCCGACAGGCTAGTATAGTAGTACCTGCAGATCCAGACGTCAGGATGGGCAAAATTTGATCATCGTATGACTTAACAGATGGCAGTCCGGAATCTTGATTTGGGGTCTTATCTGAAATACCCACTTGGATGTGATGATGAAGTTGTGGATATGCATATCGAGACTATTGATGGACTAAGGATGAAATGCGCGCAGTGGAGATGGGGAAGCGCTTAGGCTAACGGGTTTGCTGAGGATAATATCCACAAGGAATCGTGGGTATTCATCCAGTGTTTTGCGGGGAATGTGATGGCCAAGCTTTTGGTTGAAGAAATGGCTGGAAAGTGATTGCTTGGTTTGATGATGAGTCGAGTCACCCAAGTTTGAGCGCATGGGAGTATCTTGAGAGCCCAGTCGAATAGGTAAAGAGTTCTGTAAGTTTGATGGATCATAGCATTGTAATGACTAAGTGACTTTTCCCTTTACTTGCAGTCTCGCAGTTTGGAAGAATCAACTGTTATTCAGACCAAGGAAATCACCTCACATGGGACTGGAGTCATGGTTTGTAAATATGATGGTAGATTTATTCTTCAGCCTCTAATGTATGAATATGTTTTCTCTACTCTAAATCCAATGGTATACAATGCATAATGCTAAAAGAAAACAACGCTGCGCTTAAGTGGAATTCGAGTTATCGGCACAAGAGAAAGCAGCAGAGCCCCCCGAAGCCTTGTACGAGTCGATGATTCCAACAATAGATCCGTAGGTACCACCGATCATGAGGAAAGTACCCGAGACAATAACAAAGATGCTGAAAGCAACCATGAGGTACCACTTCATATTAGGATCACGCTTGCCCTTGGCCCAGTTGTCATACAGCCACATGAAGCCGTACAGCTGGAACGACATGAGCGTACCGAGCAGGGCACCAACGAGGGAGACGAGGCCACCAAAGACGGGAATACCAGAGGCGATCAGGTAAGCGATGACAGTGGTGATGATAGTGCAAGCGAGCCAAGTTCCCCAGTGAATGGCGCTGTTGGAAGAAAGATGCTTTGTTCCGCGGAGAAGGCGGACGAAGACGTATTTGGCGGCAAAGTGAATGACGAGGACGGTTGTTGCGAGAAGGCCGGGAAGGGAGATACCGTAGGCGACGCGCTTGATAAGATGACCGGCGGAACCGAGGGCGGGCGAGGCGACGTATGAGCCGCAGTAGAGGTAGACGACGCAACCGATGACGATGTAAGTGAGGGTGACACCAGCTTGGCAGATAAGGAGGGATCGGGTGTAGTGCTCGGGGCGCTTCATCTCAGCAGCGATGGCACTTTGAAAGTTAGCTCATTGAATCACATATTACAATTGGGTAAACTTACAAGAATCCAGGAGTTCCAGCATAGGCAAAGATGAGAGAAGAGATGGAAGAAATAGCCTCAGTGAAACTGGGGTTTCCAACAACCTTCCAGTCAGACTTCCAGTGACCCTCTTGAGGAGCAGCTGCAGGACGATCCTGAACACCAACTGCAATGGTGACGGTGAAAATAGCAGTCATGATGCAGACGAGGCCAACCCAGGCGAGCATGCTGATGCGGCCGAGGGTGCGAACACTGGCCAGCAGGAATCCGCAGATAGCAGCAACAGCGACAAAGACAGCAGTGCAAGTACCGTGAAGAGAGACGGCGTTGAGACCGATTGAGATACCGAGCATACCAGAGCCTGCAACAAAGATCCAGACTGACTTGTTAGTTTATGTCGTTGAGTGATAAGAGGGGAGTGCATACAGAGGCAGAAAGCGATACCGAAAATCTCGCGTCCAACTCGGCCGAAGATCAAAAAGCCTGCATCGTCGATACCGTAGATTTGAGGATGGTTGCGCTTGAAAACACCAATCATGTAATCGGACCATGTTGTGATGCCGGCGATGACAATGAGGCAGATGATGCCGGGGACGATACCGAGGACGTCGAAGACAGCTGGGATGGACAGAACACCGAGACCGACCTGGGTCTTCATCATGAGAGCGACGGTGCCGATCCAGCCGACCTAGAGATGTTAGTTGACTTAAAGCATGTTGATAATGTTGTGGATTACGTACAGCGCGGTAGTTGGGGCCTTCATCCGTGATATCACCAAAGACATCATCATGAACCTGTGCTTCACCAGCGATGGAAGGGGTATTGTTCAAAGCAGGCTGATCATTCTCGAGATCGTGCTTAAGGTCCTTCTCAGCAGGACTAGAGTAATGCGACATGATTGAAAGAACAAAGTGAATTGACCAACAAGCAAACAACTCAAAGACTGAGAGTGTAGGAGGAAAGAGGTGAAGAAGGAAGAGAGTGTGGAATGTGGAGGAGTACAAAAGTCTGGGGATTGTGGACACAACTTATACAAGCTCCCCCCAAGTTTGAAGTCGATCCCATACAGTAGCTGAACAAGTGCTTTGCCCCCCTAGTCGATCCCCGTGGTGATTTACCCAAGAGAGGTTAGTCCGTGATACAAAACCTGGCAGGCAAACTCGGTGTTGGCGAGGCTTAACTGGGTGTGTGGAGTAAGTCAGTCTCCCCTCAGACATTCTACTCTGTGTCTCTTGGCTACTCCATGTCCCCATGGGGTTCCCCGTACAAACTCGCGGAGAAAGAGGGTCTCAATACGATTGACGAGTCCAGAATCAATTGTCTAGACTCTTGGTCAAGAATTATCATCACGTAAAAGAAAACAAGCAGAGGTCAGGCTATGACGTTGAAAGTTCCACTGGGAATAGCGAGTCGCGGTGCCTTGCTCCCCATAAAACCAAGGGATAGATCGTTATTGGCTAAAGTGTCAGTTTTTATTACCCCATTGCTCCGCAGTCGGGAGCTGATCCGGTCTCCAAAATATCCACAACCCCAATTTTTCACTCTCCCAGAAGCATCAGACACGAGAGCTTCAGTTATTATTGTGGAATTCGTTACCAATGTCGTGGAGTACGGTAAAGCGACCGAGTCCACTCCGAGACCCCTTGATTAAATACCAGTGCGTTTATCATAAAATGGCCTGCTTTCCCAGGTGGTCTCATCACCTTCTCTACTGAGCACGATTGCAGCTGATGCAAATTTGTAGAGGCAGTTCTCTGCAAAGGAAAACAAAAAACAAGGCTGACGTCGGTGCTGCCGAGACAGGCAAATTTTCTCAGGCACGGCATTACTCCTCGGCACCCGGAAATAAAGACACAGGCGCGTCTCCAAATTTTACCTTTATACAGTATCCTTCTAGAACAATTCGCGCATGCAGGTTGGTTGGCTGCGAACGATTGGGGGGCGTCGCAGATCACCGACCATTCCGGGGTTCACCCTGTAAAGTCAAGTCAAGTCAAGTTAGGGGGTTGACACTTGAACCGATGGTATCCCATCGGGAAAGCCTCCGCGCTGTGCTGATGAACTGACTTTATCAGCGAGGCATTTTTTACCGATAAGTCCTATGTAACTTCAATCTGGTCAATGCATTTGGCATGAAACGTTGGAGAAGCGGAAATCATCGGTATGGGAACGTATTCGGTGGAATCTCCAAGGGATCACTGACTGCGTAGGAATCTGTGCTGTAAAATTGGAGAGCGGAACCGTTTCCGATTAACGGTGACGGCAACTCCGTAACCAACGGATGACCTACCGCTGCATCTCGCATATCTTTACTTGTCATCAATTATCATCACCGACCGTGCTCTGTATGGTAATCTCGGAAGATGACTGCAGGGTCCGGCCTAGCTCCCGATGTTAACGTTGCGTGATGTCTATATCGCCTCTGAGCAATTCTTTATGTAAATATGGTCTCATCACCAAAACCCAACGGAACATATTCTGTTTCTAGAAGCTGAGCAAGAACAAATGCTGTCAACTGGTGATTTGTACAAACGGGTGATTATCACGAGGTTGGTCTGTTCGCGGTAACGGTACCGACACCATGGTTGTTCACACATGAAGCTTTCTTGGCGATATCCCATGTTGTTATCAACAGCACTTTGTAATGTTGTTTGGGAACGTGTTGGGGCTGATAATGGTCATAGCTTGGAGGGAATCGCTCACGTAATGGATATCATTGTTCATGCATGATCTGTGCTGGGCGGAAGGGGGCGAAGCTGGTGGAGCTGAGCATGAGCTGAGGTATTTGCGTGATGACAGATTTCGATAATTTACTTTGTCCGTTGAATCCGAGCTGCCTTCGGGAGAGTAGGTTTGTGATGGTATGTGCAGATTGCTAGTGGAAATCTCGAGTATGATGAGTTTGATGTAGTGCTGGATAAGTTCCTGGTTGTACTGCAGCAAACGATGATCACCGTGATTGCTTCGATAGATTCCAAGTTCTCTAATTGAGACTTTACTGACTATTTATTATCTTTCTGCTCCTCTCTTACGGTTTGTTTCGGCTCACCATCGTGACACATACATTGAGATCACCTAATACTCTATACTAACCAAAGACGCTTAAGGTATTTGCATGTGTCTCTCTAAGCGTTACCCTGGAGGTCTAGACTCAGCCATCCATAAAGGTAAGTAATATGCATCTGCCAAGCCGGCCAAGGGATCATGCCAATGCTGGAATCTGCCATCCATGGAAATGCCAAGTGATAGATCCTGGGGGTGTTCATCAGACCCTTTCTCCGCTCCCCGCACGTGTCAATTCTTAGCATTCGCCAAGTTTATCCACTTGCCTTTCTGCTCTGCTATCTGTGGGGTTTACGACATCTCGTTTGCTCAATGTGGAATCCGAATGGGTAAGCTACCGCGGTGAGACGATAACCGCGCTCGCTCTTCAGAGACAAGAGAATAATGATTTTTTTGATTTTTCATATGAAATAGTTCAAGTGGCTCTTTGACTCGATTCTGCTTACAGCTACGCTGCACCTGGAGACTTCTCCTTGCCTGGACAGTTCCCATTTGCCAACTTTGACCCGAGGCGGGAATGCGATTTGGCATGGACTTATAGATTGCACGCTAAAAATCACCTGGAGATATAGATATTACATAAACGTCCATGTCAAATTCATGGAAAGCATCGGCCTTGAATATCCGTTACAGGCAGCAACCTAGCCTCGACAGATACCGAGGCACGGGTGTAAACTCTTCGTTCTAAGTGCATGACAGTTAAGTATGATATATATTCATACATCGAATGCCCTTGGGTTCTTCAGCGCATGCTCACTGACCGAAAATTCCTGGTGGTAGATTCTGGGTATTCTCATCAGACCTTCCTCTGTATTCGCATGTATCAGATCTCATATTTCCTAGTGCTACGGTTTCGCAGATCGCAATGGTAATGGTCTAATGATCCAAAGGAATAGGTAGCTGCTTAAGCGCAATCGGCAAGTACGTCATTCTGCAACCGAGCAAGACAAGCATACATAAGCTTGGCTAATACAATTGCCAGAGGCCTTGATGTTGTAGGATATTTGTTCCCGCATAAGAAGAAGCTCAAGATTTGCCATCTAGCTTAATGATTATCGCTACCTATAAGCCAGACAGGACATACTACAATTATGGCCCGGAAAAATTAACCGAATCAATCCAGGCTTCAGAGCCTGCATTACACATAAACCCGATATTAAGAGCCAAACCACCCTGGTCAATCTGGGCTTGAGTGTACGTACATGTATACGATATTTCTTGCCACTGATTAATCGTCCCCGGCTGTGTACCCATCGCCGCAACAACGAGATTCCGCCGTCCAGCGAATAACCCTGCATTGCCATAAGAACAACCCAGCACCACGAGAGTACATCCATCTCCAGGTCGGACCCAAGCGGAAGCTGGATACCCAACCCCCGCTTGAGGAGGCGATGAAAACGTCTGGGTGATGTAGGTTGTTGATCCGCCGGCGGGGGAGAAGCTCATGAGTGCAGAGCTTCTGCCATCGTGCTTGATGTTGGTGTCGAGGGATAGTGAGACGAGATTAGGCTGGGTGACGGTCCAAGGTTCTAGAGTGTCGTCGAACGAAAGATTTGTGATCGTGGGAGGACCAGCTGCTTCTGTAGTGGCTGTGGTTGTGGCTTCAGAAGTGGTTGTTATCTCCGTGATGGTGGGGATTGGCTCAGTAGTTGAGACAGATTCTATAGCAGTGGGTTCTTGTGACGAGGTGATTATCTCGCTGCTACTGTCGATGATCGTAGAGCTAAACTCAACGACGGAAGAAGCTTCTATGGTAGACATGGCGGTAGTAATAGTGCCTTCTGTAATAATAGCTATCCCAGTGCTGCTCGACAACTGCAGAGCTTAATTCCATTACTGAAGTTGCTGAAATTTCAGTAGTAGGAAAGCCTTCTCTGGTGGTTGATTCCTCAATACAATCAAAGGTCATTTCTTTAGTTGAAGAGACTTCCGAAGTTGAAATAATAGCAGTAGTAGTGGCTTCTTCTGTGGCAGTTGATATTCCAGTGCTGCTCACGGTAACAGTAGAGCTTAGTTCCGAAGCTGAAGTTGTTGAAAGTGCAGTGGTAGCAGAGTCTTCTGTAGTAGTAGATTCCTCAGCACTAATTTCAGTCATCTCGGAGCTCGTCTCTCTGGCTAAAGAGGTCTCAGTAGTTAAAACAGCCAACTTGGTAGTGGCATCTGAGATAGTTGATGTCTCTGCGGTACTATCTATGATATCAGAGCTTAGTTCTACTGTCAAGATAGTTGAACCGGCAGTAGTTGTAGCGTCTTCTGTTGCAGTCGTTGACTCCACGCTGCTCTCGAAGATTGAAGACGCCACAGCTATACTTGAGGAGGTCACCGTAGTCGAGGCAATAGTTGCAGTAGTATCCCTTGACGTAGTTGAAGTCTCACTCTCTGACTGGTCGGTAGTAAAGATCAAGTAGCCATCAGAGGAAACGTTGGTCGTTGAGAGGATAGGTTCGGCTGTACTGGTCGCCTTGGCGGAAGAAGACGTGATTTCAATTGTAGTCAGTATATCAGTCGTCCTGGCTCTCGGCTTACATGGACTGGCCTCAGAGCCTGCCAGTAAGAGCGCTGCTATAAAAGCAGTCATGATGGTCTTGGCTCTCATTTTCAACAGCAATGACGGTCAAGAATAACAAACAGAAACAAGGAAAAGAGTGAACAACAAGATATAGGACGGAAATAACTCCTATTTATTATTTACATAAAGAAAAATAAGCTTACTCGCTTAATGAGCGTTCAGATCATATCATGCTGAGATTTTGCTCCGTAGACGTTGGACTATTGGCAATAGTGTCAGCTTGGCAACAATAAAAGCACCACTTTCAAGGCGGTAAGCCAGGAGAAGATTCAGCTGCCAATCTTTAGTTTAATTAATATTAGCTCGCTTATATCAACAGAGTCAACTTGTTAGCATACTTAAAAGTCTCCGAAAAAGAATATTCTACCAGCGTTAGCTAAGCTTGCATCTTACTTCAACATCTAATGTCAAACTCCAAAGCCGGAATGATTCCAGAGACACTTCTCTGACCCCACAAAGACTCTGGAGTATCTCTTCCACACGACGCAGATTCAAATTAACCATTATTGATTGATTGATACTTAAAGCTTATGACGCCTCGGCGAGACATATCAAGCCACCACACTGAAAAGTCCCATTTAACTTTAGCTTTTAGAAGGCAATATGCGCATAGCCTCAACAAAGATAAGCCTAGGGGAGGAAAGAAAACTCAGGACCTTAACCTTAAGTAAATAAAATCTTTAGGTAAATCTAGCCTAAGCTTAGGGGACTCTTTACTTAGTTTATTTTAACACCCTAAATCAAGGTTCGGTGTTTTCTTGCCGCCCGAGGGCCTCTTAATTAAAAGCAAAATAATATGTTTTTGTAATGACTCAATCAGTAACCTTATTGGCAGCTGCCGGAGGTATACAAGTTGACCATTATCGATTTTTATTTATACCATAGGCTGTCTTAACGTGCCCTGTTAGGAAGTATTTCACGGTTAAACGGGATTCTAAAGTCAGCGCATGGTAACGAGCAAGAGGATGTTCAGAACCGAATCATAATTACAAACTTTATAGTTCCCTGTTGAGCCGGTTCGCGACATGAGGGGATGCCGTAAAGACAGTAATAGTTGTAGTTATTGTAACTGTGATTTCGCTAAAACTATAAAAATGGACGGATTCAGTTGATCAGCAAAGAGTTAAGTGAGATTGAGCAAGGACAGTGTGATTTTGTGTCCCTATACTAGCAGTTGACGAAATATTCAAATTCCTAGAATGAGCACTCGATACTTATTACGTTAGGGCCATGCAGTAGTTATAGATACGTGCTCGGCCTCCTTCTGTCTCGCGTGTAGGCGAATCACAGGCAGTCAAGTTATGCCTAGTGAAAGAACATAGGACAGTGTGATAATATGACAATCTAGTTTACAATGTGAGACTGGGATCTCATAACTTTACATGAACCGATCTGCGGTGCCACAAAATGTCCGCGACAATTCTACCAATCTAGGGGAGGAAAGAGAACTCAGCGTCTCGATTCTAAATAAGAAACGTATTTAGGTAATTTAGCACAACTTTAGGGGTTTGACTGTCTTCCTCTCAAGATTGTGTTGAGATGATACTATGAGAACCCGTTCTTCGAAGTTGAATTACTATACACGGTCCTGAAATTTCCCCGCCGAGACATTCAATTCTGTGCCGTGAATCTGAGGCGTTATGTCTGCTCAGAAGTTCATGCATAGATTGTTTTGTCCGCGAACACTGTTAACGCGAGTTGACGAAGAAAGTCTCACATATACATCAAAGGTATCACAGAACAGCCAGCAAGTCTTCCCAGAATTTTTCGTTCATTAATAAATTTTCATTATATGATTCTATATAACCCATCCCAATTTATACAATTCATCATCATATCGCATTAATTTATTTCAGCTTGAGGACAGCCTTGCCAAAGTTCTTGCCCTGGAGCATACCAATGAGTCCCTCGGCGGCGTTGTCGATACCCTCAGTGACGTGAAGCTTGGCCTTGACACTGCCGTCGGCAAGCCACTTCTGGAGGTTCTCCTGGTGCTCCTTGTAGTAGGCAGGGCCGAATGCAGGGTTGGCGACGAGGAAACCCTCCATCTTGACCTGCTTGGCGATGAGGTTGATAAGACCCTTAACACCTTGGCGCTGGTCGGCGGGGGTGTTGTACTCAGAGATCTGGAGATTGTTAGTTATGCAATATTGATAATGGGTAGAAGAGTTAACTTACTAGGCCGCAGACGGGGATACGGCCACCGAGGTTGATGCTGTTGAGGGCAGCCTCGAGGTGGTCGCCACCGACGTTCTCGAAGTAAATATCGATACCGTTGGGGGCAAGACGAGGAAGAGCATCCTTAGGGTTCTCCTTCTTATAGTTGAAACCAGCATCGAAGCCTAGCTCCTTGGTGATGAAGTCAAGCTTAGCATCATCACCAACGGAACCAATAACAGTGAGACCCTCACGCTTGGCAATCTGGCCAACGATCTGACCAACAGCACCAGCAGCAGAGCTAATGAAAATAGTCTCGCCCTTCTTGGGCTTACCAATCTGGTGAAGACCAGACCAGGCGGTGAGACCAGGCATACCCAGAGGACCGAGGAAAAGACCAAGGTCAAGGTTGTGAGGGTTCTGGACCTTTCTCAAGTTGACCTTGGGAAGGGTGTCCTTGTCGACGCGGACGTACTCGGCGATGGGGAGGAAGCCGGTGACGAGATCGCCCTCGGAGAAGTCAGAGTTGTCGCTCTTGATGATCTTGCCAAGGGTGCCGTTGACGATGGGGTCGTTGATCTCGAAGGCGGGGGCGTACGACTTGACTGATGTGTCGCGCATCTTTCCGCGCAGGTAGGGATCGAAAGAGGCATATTGAAGCTCGACGATGACACCGCCCTGAGGAGCAGAGTCGATATCGATGGGGCGGTCCTCAATGACGAGATGCTCACCGGCGACGGGGAGACCAGTGGGGATCTTTTTGTAAACAAGAGTCTTGTTCTGTGTCATTTTGGCGGTATTTGGTGTGTGTTGTGTGAGAAGAGTAGGAGATGAGATGAGATGAGAGTGAAGGGTATATAAGATGAAAGATGAAGTTATGATAGAATATGAGGAATGAACGACGTCACTGCAACTTTTATAAGACACGGTGCATCAAGTACCGAAGCCACGTCAAAGTGGCGCTGGCAATATACCGAGGCTCGTTGCAGGCTTGATTTGTAAGGGAGAAAAAGCATTGAGAATTTGTTGGACAACTAAAACGTCACAGCGCGGGAATGGTCCACATACACGGTGATGTTTCCCGAAGCGGTAATGACCTCATGGATGATGGTTGAATCACATCACGCAATCTACAAGCTTAGAGTCAGTGACAGCTCAAAATAGATGTCTTTATGTTACATGCCGAGGTTTACTATGTATGATTCAGCCAATGCAGTGAGATTCTTATTACTTGTCGATAATATGTAGATTCTGATATGAGAATAAGACGGAAACGGGAGCGGGGTGCACCAGTGGATTGCTCGGATAATTAGCTGAGAATGGATTTGATGCGCTCAACCTCGGTCGGCGTCTCCGTTTCTTTTGGTTGGTCGTGGAATCCAACAGTAGAATTCTTTACAGGCTTCTAGCGCTGTCTATCGTTTATTTTCTGCATTAACGCCGAGTGCTTTCCGGTCTGTTCGTTCCCTTCAACGTTATTTATAAAAAAATGGAGAGACGAGAAAAGTCTGAGACTGCTGAGTAATGACACAAGAGTCATGCCGAGTGTCAAACTTGCAAACACACGAGTCAAGCCCTGGTGGCGATATTCTACGTGGCGGTAAACTCTAACAATATGTGACCAACCAATCTAATACCGTATCAACACTGCCGAGCCTCACAGACAATTCTGTTTTCGTGATAGCTTCAATCAAGTCATGCATGCACTTACCCTAAAGCATTCCACGCATCAAAGTATAACCGAACCCCGAAACCTTATTCCTCTCCTCTCTGTTTTCACAATCACATCACCCCACCAGATAACCAAACTAATCTGCGATAAACCTCCTCCTCCCCCGCTGGCAGCCCTGAGAAAAACCACCATGACTCAGAAGTCAACCAGGCAGGGTGCGATTGAACCATGCAAGGAAACTACAGGAAGATCCAACCGGCTCCGAGAGACGACGCCGATGAGATCGACCGCAAGTTCCGCGTGGCCAAGCGCAAGCGCCAGCATGTCAGGATAGCCTGTAATCCCTGCCGCGAGAAAAAGCGCGCCGTGAGTCTTATCACCGACTCGACTATCCCATGTTCACTAATAGAGAAATGAAAAAAGTGCAATGGTATTGAACCGACCTGTGATCAGTGTCAAACTCGCAGTCTGGCGTGTATCTACCGCATACCACCCAAGACAGTTGACTCAACAATCAAGATCCAGAAACAGCTTGATACCCTGCAGCACAGCTTTAATCACTACGCGGACATCATAGACCAGCTCAAGACATTACCTGAAACAGATGCCCTCAAGCTTCTGCAGAGGCTGAGATCGCCGGCGGATGTGAATGGGGCTTTTACATCGTTGCAGGGGAGTGCACATACCAGGATGCGACTGTCGAATCACAGGACGGCGCAGGCTATACTGCCGACTACGAACTCAAGGCTTGAGTTTGAACTCACAGCGTTGCATGGTATTGTGTACCCGACACTGGTGCCGATTGATATTACGTCCCTGGGGATATCGCCTTTGGACAAACCTGCCCTTCCTGCGGCGAAGACGGAGAGTTCGCTGCAGAAGATATCACCAGCGAGTCCTGTTGTACTTTCGTCGGATAGAAGCCGTCGCCTTTGTGATAGTCGGCTGGAGGATATTGATATTTCGTACTGGACAAAAGTTCCGATCAGCAATGAAACTGCTGCGGCGATGATCTCGTTATTTCTGGAAACGGATCAGACGATCGTGGGGTTTGTCGATGCCGATTTATTCGTCGAGAGTCTTGTGGAGCGAACCCCCCAGTTCTGCTCTACGTTCCTCGTCAGCGCGATGTTATACGTTGCTTGTGTGAGTGCAGTAGCTTCTTCTTCTTCTTCTTCTTCTTTTTATCAAACACGTCCTGACTCAGTGTGGGCGGTAGCATGCATATACAGCTTTCGATCTGGAATCCGTAGCCGTTGGCCGTCTCTGCTTCCAAGAAACGGAAAGGCTCTTCCGCGCTGAGGGCTCCTTCGACGACCTCATCACCCTAGCGGCCATCAACACCTTCAGCCTCGCCTGTCGCTTCCACGGACACGAGATGCTAGCTCAGGAACTGGTTGCTTCTGCTCGCCACATGGGCAGGAGACTTGGCTTGTACGGTGTTCCGCTGGACAGTCCGTCGTCGCTGGCGTTTCAGGAGCTGCCTGATGACTTGATCCGAATGACCGCACATGTTGCCTGGGGCACTTACAACTGGTTAACGTAAGTGAGTCGTCAAAATGGTCCATTTGAACATTTTCTGAGAGTTTTTTCCAACACAGGATCCATGTTTTGTACTTTTACGATGAGAGTATAGCGATACCGCCTGCTCTACCGGTACCTGGACATGAGCGACATGATGACTTGTGGCCTCAGCATCCGCTGCCAGGATACATGGGCTCCTCGTTCACCAAGCTATGCGAGTACTTCACTGTGATCCAGGAGGTAGCCGTGGTCTACTCCATAGCTGACGGAAAACCTGTCGTTGATCGTGTACCCATTGCTTTCGCAGAAGCCAAGTACCAGAAGATCTTGGCCTGGGCGGATTCTCTCGGTAAAGACATGGCGTGGGATCAAAACAGCCAAGAGCACGTCATGTTATTCCAGTGAGTCTACAAACTCTCCTCGAGGTATTCTGCTGACTTGATACTTTAGCATGTGGTTTCACTGCGCAGTCCTGGATATCTTTCGCCCCTTCACCCACGGCCGCCACAAGAACTATACCCTCAAATCCTTCTCCTCCCAAGACAGCACCCCGAAAACCATCTTCTCCGCCTCTCTAAACCAACTAAAACGACTCGCCCTGCTCTACCGCACGCAGCAAATGCCCAACAGCTACATGCCCTACATCAACATATCCCTAATCCACATCGCCAACACAATCTGCAAAGAGACAAACGACCCCACAGCCAAGTTCTACTTTCTCCTGTGCGTACGCTACTGGCAGCACTTGTACGTAGGGTATCCCATATTCGGGGGGATAGCACAGGCGTTCTTGACGATGGCGATAAATAACGGGTTGATCACGAACAGAGAGGCCAAGAGGCTGATGGCGGAGGTTAATGGGCAAGGGGGGCATCATGATGAAGGGATCTCAACGAGCCTGATTGTGGACTTTGACTTGGCTATGACGAATAGGGACGAGGCTGATGTCCAGGCTGTTGCGCAGAAGTTTGAGGAGGTGGCACTGTTTGATGAGTTTGCGGTGTATAAGAAGGAGGATTAGACGGGCGTTGGATTGAAGAGTCTTTCAGGAGTTATTATACCCTTGCATAGCTTGTCTTGTTAGTTATCGGTTGTGGAACCAGGTATGGAATACGAAGTAATTCTGTGGTATGTTGAATTATTACTCTTCACAAGAGTTTAAATAGCTTCTCCTGAATCTCTTGGTTTTCATTCTGCTTGCCTTTTTCCCATGCATCAATAGCCTCACCATCCATAAGTCCTTGTACATAAGCTGGCCCAAGAAATAAATAGTACTCATCTGCGACCCCCGTTGGCCGTACGACATATGGTGTTCCGCCTCCAAACAGAACACAAACAACATCCCCAGGCCTCATACAACGCGGTCCGAAACCAACATAACCCGTTTCCGTAAGAAACATCTTGCTGCCATGAGAAGCCTGAATCAAATCTTCGAACCGCTGCGGCCCCATGACGAAATCGCAGTCGATCCTGCTGAGCATATCCAAATCAGCCGCTACAGCCGACAGATCATGGGGATAAAGAGTGTTGAGCATCATTTCCAAGAATTCGAAATCCTCGGATGATGTCCAGCATGGCTCTGCCGGCAGGGAAATAGTATTTGCGGCGAGCCTCACGAGCTCGAGGTATCTCCTCTGCTCGGGTTCTCCGCCGTCTTGGGAGATGTGAGAATGGATCTTGAATTGTAGGGCAAAGGATATGAAATTATTGATATACCCGTCGTTGGTGAGACGGGTTATGACGTTGTTGATCATAGGGCCAGAGCTCTCATGGCCGGCCATCATTGTCAGGAGGATCGTTCGGATGATATCTGAGTCGTATCCTTTCCTAAACACTTCCATGTTACGGGTGATCATGTCGAAGACAGCGGGAATGTCTTGGTGTAACTCGGTTCCCCTATCACACATGTCTCTGATTGAATCGACCTGGATCCCTCTCAGGCTCAGTACCTTTTCGTTCCTTGATGGAACCAACACCACCGGTCCGTCTCGTGAAGCAGTGAAATGGTAGTTGATCAAATAGTGTTTATGTGAATCGTCGTCAGCGTGCCATCTCGGTGCCCAAAGAGGACGGCGTTCTGGGTCCTCAGGATCCTCCACATACGAATGATCGAGAATATCCAAATTGCTTTCCGCCACTATCACCGAACGAGCGAGTCCTGAGAAAACCTCCGCCTCACTCCTGCTATAGTCCGGCACAATGCCGTAGGATCGACTGCCAGCAAGCCCTATCAATGCAAAGATCTTGTCCCGTGCGTCTGTCGCGTTGGTAGACAATGTTGACGAGAGCAGATGCAGGAGACTGTCACCCCCAACTTTATAATGTCCCATGAACAAGAGGGCGACTGGATTCCACAGCACTCCTGGTGAGCCCTTTTCCACGTCTACGTCGGAGAGTTTGTAGTAAAGAGCGGCTAGTCTGAACTTCCTGAACTCTTGTTTGGTGATGGTGATGTCTCCCCAAAGCAGCGCGAAATCAGAAGCCACCGCGACTTCTTGTATAATCCAGACTCTTGAAAAGTATGGTACACTAAGCATGGTGTTCAAGGCGTCCCAGGCAGGTGAATCTCGGGTTGGCAGCCCGAGATCCAGCAATTCTTGGTCCTCAGGGAAGAGATCTTTTCATAAAGACAAGGTTTCGAGTTTGCCAGGCCTTTGATGATGCCAGCTGCAGAGGCTGCTACTTCTGGATCAGCAGGGCCAAGCCATGCGTTGACTATTTCCGCATTGGAGTATATATGTCTCATGATGCTGACCTGCTCCGACCGCTCCGTTATGGACTCCTGATTGATGCATATTTGATCGATCCATATGTGGCGAGGCTTTCCGGGGAGTCTAAGGCGTCTCAGGGCTGTTTCAAGACCGTCTGTAATGCCGAATTCTTGGTCGTTGCATTGTATTGACTTGGTTCGCTTTGGAGGTCCCCATACGTAGCTCAGGGCTCCGTACTTGGGGGCCGCATGGATTGGATGTATCTGTAGTGTCCCGTGGAGCTCACCGCTCCGTGTTCCGGGATCAAGTGTGAAGATTCGGATGGAATCTTGGCCTAATTGTTCATTGTATTTGTATGACAGACTACCTTGAGCCTAGTCAGTAGAGCTTCATACACTGAGCAGTAGACATACGCCGCAAGCGAGATTCAAATGATTGAACGTCAAAATGACCATGAATTCGCCCTACTGGGGATGTAGCATGTAGTGTTCTTGAGCTGAGGGATAAAAGTGGCACGAAGCCTTTCCGTATCAGCGAAGAACACATTGCATCATGATGGATAGTTGCTTCAATGCAGAAAATCACATTGCCTGAGGAATTTCAGTGATAGAAATTGAAGTATTTAGCTCGGGCTAGAGCATCGTATATATGAAGTCGGTTGATGCTTGCAAACACAGCCTCGTACTTTGGAAATTAGGCAGCCGCTGCCCGATCAGGACTTCATTCTTCACGTGCTTATCTCAGCCGCATCTGCAACTGTACAAACAACAACTCAGCCAAGCTCTGAAGTGGAAAAATGCTTAATTTCAAGGTGCTTATTCGCTATTGTACATTATTTTGTTATTATTTTTCTATTGGTCTCAGACGTTCTTCAGAGCATGCTCACAGAGGCCTTCTTGACATTAAATAATGATACTCTTGATCAAAGTCTAAACCAGGCGTCTAAATATTCCCCAATAATGAGGTTCCGCGGCCTTTCCAAGGTGAGTATCGTGGTTTACCTGGGACGTGGTTGGGAACTTGTCATACCCGAGCAATGATTGGTCACTCAACAGAATTGAGCGATCTGGGACCCTGTCATGCCCAAGAGATGATTGATCAAGCCCTGGCTCTGCACCTGGACCCTTGAAAAGTCTGACGTAGAGCGACTCTGCGAAAAAGCCCAAATATTAGTTAATAATGCATTAAGCTTGTGAAGTAACCCTAGAAATTTTCGTTCAGAATGGCTCTCCCTCGTCACTCTCTTCGACTTCGCACCTATACTGCCAACTTTCCACTCTCCAAAGCTTCCAGGGTTCCGTTTGTTGGCCGTCACTCTACTAGTTACAAACGCTTATTCTATCACGCTTATTCTATCAAGATGAACGGACACGGCGATTTAAACAACTCCCACGCTGGGAGGGCGGCGGTTGAGCTGACCCCCGACCCAGCTTATGCCTATCGATCCCTCGCCATTGACCCATCCAAGGACAATACTGAAATCCGAGAGAAATACCGTCCGTTTATTCTTGAAGACAAGTTCGTCAAGGATGACTGGGTTGCGGAATTGGAGCTGAGCACAGCTATCCAAATGGTTCAGTTCGAGATTCTCGGTAAAGGTCTAGATCGTCTACGCATCCTGGTCCTCTACGGGAGTCTACGGAGTCGGTAGGCATTCTCCCTCAATCTTGAATGCTGGATACCAAGCTTACTTTTCTTTCAGATCATATTCTCGCCTCCTCGCCTTCGAAGCCTCACGGATCCTCCACCGTCTGGGCTGTGATGTTCGAGTCTACGACCCAACCGGCCTCCCTCAAAAAGACGATATTCAACAAAATCACCCCAAGGTTCAAGAACTCCGTGAGCTGAGCAAGTGGAGTGACGGCCATGTTTGGATAAGCCCAGAGCAACATGGAAACTTGGTAAGCCCTTTAATTCTCCAAGCCCGCGCCGTAGAACTAACTCGATGTCAAGACCGGCATCTTTAAACAACAAATAGACTGGATCCCCCTCTCAACAGGCTCCGTCCGTCCAACCCAAGGCCGAACCCTCGCCATCGCCCAAGTAAGCGGTGGGTCACAGTCATTCAACGCCGTCAACTCCCTTCGTATTCTGGGACGTTGGATGAGAATGTTTACCATACCGAATCAGAGTTCTGTGCCAAAGGCTTATACGCAGTTTACATCCGAGGACGAGGGAAGTCGTATGCTACCAAGTGGAAATCGAGATCGCCTTGTCGATTGCATGGAAGAGCTTGTGAAGTATACTATTGTCATGAGGCCGCATTTTGATCTGTTTGGGGATCGGTTTAGCGAGAGGGAGGAGAGGAGGGTGAAGGAAGAAGCCAAATAGATGAGATTAAGATACCAAGCACGTTAGAGAAATAGATCTAGAGGATCTTTACTGGATGACATGAAGATGTAATAGATGTTAATCAGATTGCGCTGGGCTGAACGAAGCAGAGCCTTGACATGCCGACCACAACTCAATCATGACAAGAGAGGCGAGGACAGGAAGTATCAAGATATACAAACTATCGCAGACTCACTCAGCCAGCCCCCAAAAAGCAGCGATATCCAACTCTATCTATCAATCGTACAATAGTAAATCCCAGGGTGGTACGTCTTCATCGTGACTTCGTCGCTCAACTCTCAAAAGCAGCCCCAGCCCTTGTCTGTTCTCCAATACGCCCGGACAATGCGTCAAAGCGACCATGTCCCATATGCACCCCACCAACCCAATGCTAAATGACAACTCGATCTATTGTATTTTTTGTCGTTTTGTCGCAGTGAGCTTATGCGACGTCGGCTTCCTGCTCAGCGAGGTTCTCATCTGAGCCTTGCCAATCGTCGCTCTCAAGGCCGTCGCGGCGGATGAAGAGAGACGAGACCCAGCCCAAAATGGCCAGACCGCCGAAGATGCTCCAAGCCAATGCCTCGCCCTTAGGTCGGATGTTGATGGACAGACTGAAGAGACCGCCTGATACGAATGGTCCGAAGCTGCGGCCGAGAGCGGAGAGGGTTTGCGCCATGCCATTGAGGCTACCAAGGCTGGAGTGCGATGGAGCAGAGTTGGTGATCTAGTTATGTTAGCAAAGTCTGATGCAATGAAACGCAATCGTGTGGACTCACCAGAAGCATGACGCTCGACAGACCACCCACGGCGCACAGGTTCTTCAAGATCAACACCACTCCAAGCTCAATATACAGCCACATCTTGCCGCTTCCCAGGCCAAACAAAGGCTTGCTATCGGCGTAGCCAACCCACGGCATAAGCAGCATGCTGATACCCAGTCCCAGAAGCGAGATTTGGTAGGTACCGAGATTGCCCAATCTGACCTTGAGCGCTTGGAAGAGGAACGCCTGGAAGATGCAGCTTGCCAAACCTGCAATGCTCAGACTGATGCCAATCTTACTGGGCAACAAGTCGCGGCCTGCAGGAGGAGGCGTAGCAGCAAAGATTGGGTATAAGCTGTTGAAGGAGATATTGGAGAGTTGGAAGACGAGATACGTGAACAGAATGAGTATCGTGGTTCGGCTAAGGTCTTTCCACGCGGACATGGCCGGGTCCGCCTTGTTATCGCTGTCGTCGTCGTCGTTCTCTGTCTCTTCGTCGTCGTCATCGGATTCGAGTGCTCGTCCGGAGGAGAGAAGGGGCTGGTTCTGCGATTGGGATCGAGGCCAGCGCGCGCTCCAAGATGCTCGTCGAGGCGGAGGTGTGGGTGAAGAGAACCAGGAGATAATCTTCTCGACCCAAGCGGGCTTCTCAAAGTTGACTTCAGTCTTGTCCAGTGTCTCTTCGAACCAGATGCTGACCACGACGACGCTGAGGGCCAGGAGACCGGCGGACAGAATGTTGGGGGCAAGATAAGGGTATTCTTTGCCCATCCTGCCAACAAGAATTCCGCCCAGCGCAGGTCCTGTGATGCTGCCGAGGGAGTAGATAACGGGGAGGTATGTGAATGCGCGGCTCTGGTTGGAGCGATCCGTGACTTCTCCAAGCACAGTCGGAACACATGCGGCATTTCCATTGAGGAGACCCATTGCGACATGGACGACTACAATCTGCCAGTATTCCTTGCAGAAGCCAAAGACGCAGAAACAACCCATCAAAGCGGTCGTACCCATGATCAGAACCGGCTTGCGTCCAATGACATCCGAGGCATATCCCCAGAGGAAGTTGGTCGACAGCTGCGCCAATGCGAAAGAACTCGCGAGGATCCCGACATATAGACCGGCCTCATCGTCAGGAATACCGGGCATATTGAGTACCATCTCAGGTAAATACGGCGATATCGAGTTTAGCGCGGTCTGCTCCGCAAGGGAGAGAAACGCCAGCAACAGCAGCTGTCGCACAGGCAAAGGCGTCTCTTCGTGATCATCGTCATCTTCGGAATCGCTTCCATTCGACGGAGCATACGGTTGTTCGAGAGGTGTCTTGGGAGGAGTGGTAGGGAAAGTCTGGTATCGATGGGACTGTCGTCGCAGGGAGCTGAGAGTAGGGATCGGCGCGCCAGCATGGAATGAACCAGACGAGGCTGTTCGATTGACAGCCATGGCCCTGGCGGCGGCGTTCGAGGAGTTATTTCGTGAGGGCGCCATGTTAAACAATTCGTGCAGTCCAAAGGCCTCTTCAGACCTTGGGAAAGCGTAGGAGGATGATCGCCCTCTCAAGCTTTGGAGGATCGAGTCGAGAGAGTGGTGACGTAGGATGTGCGTAGCGGATCTGGAGAGAATTATTTGGCGGGGCTGACACGCGCCACGATGAGAACAAGGCTCTAGCTTGGCATTTGCTTAAAAGTGCGTCAAGCCTTGATGAGGTATCCAAGATGATCGGCCAATCTTCAATTGAGGTGAGACATCAATGTTAGATTGCTTGCAGTTGATTGATGGCCCGAATATCGGCCGATCGGTCTTTTCTGGGCAGGTGCAGGAAGAAAAAATGCAGGTGATTGTTGTTCCTGCCCTCGTGAGCCTGTCGCAAGGTACGATCGCTGATGTAATTATGGGGCGATGACGATCAGTGTCCAATGAGGTGTGACCGTTTGTGATGGCGCCGGGCGGCTTACTCCGGCGACAGCCCAAGAGAAGCTTATCCAAGTTTGTGATGTTGAAATCGCTCTGTTGAAGATTTGATCGAGATCTCGATTGCACGTGCCCAGATGCCTTTTGGGGAACGAGAGGATATGATGCAATTGGTGAGATGCGGATGAGCTTGATCGCGCGTGGATGCCTACCCTGTACGAGACGAGGTCCTTGGCCGAGATTGGAGCCTCTTATATACCTCCAAGGCCGGCAAAAGAGTCATCATCTAGGTTTTTCTCTTATTAGATTTATGCTGTAGCAATTAGTCAGTTATGATGGTATAATGTCTACGTTCTGAGCTAGATGTGCTATTTGCAGTTGAGACTTGTGGCTGAGAGCTTATTCCGGCCGACAGAAATTAGTACAAGATGAGGACGAAAGGACAAACATCCAAGTTACATCTCATCGCAAATGGCATATACATCGACAGTTTCCTCTAAAGCAAATATCTTTATATTTAACGTTCAGGTTCTTCGCGCGGAAGAATTGACCCGCTGCGGTGTGTTGCTGGCCACTACGCGATTTAATGACAGAACCTGATGTTTATCCCAACAGACCGTGTATTACACACTGACCTCAACCAGGTCTGTGAATGCCTTTTCTAAACTATGGGGATCATGAGGCTATGGTTCTCGGCCAGTTTTATACGAGAATTGATGCCGCCATCGGTGAATTGAGATGCTATCTCCCTCGACATTGAACGATTTCGGACTTTTACTGCTCCATGGGTCTCGTTACGAGACGAGGAATTCATCAAGATAAGCGTAATTGGTTTAGTGGTAAAATTCTCCGTTGCCATCCGAGCAGCGTCGGGGAGCCCAGGGTTCGATTCCCTGATTACGCAGTACAACTTCTTTTGCTTGTATCGAGTCTTTTATCTCTTTTTGTCAATATCGCGATGTTCTGATCTTGGTGTTTTGAGTGTTGATGCTGTGGCAGACCTGGTGGCTGTTATGTGTGGCGTGTTTAAATGCTCAAATGTGATTGGCTAGTTACTTCTGCCCTTAAAGTCTAGCAGTCTCACAGCACAATGTTTTAACTGCATTTCCACTCACGGCTATGGACTGATAATTCCGTGCTGAGATAATTACTAAATGCCTATTTAGATTAGTTTTCTAAATGTAGTAGGTAATATGATCTTCTAGTCACCGCGAGACGCAAGAGAATCTCTTAACACACAGCGTTTTCTAACCTGCCCCGCCGACCTCTAACTCTATGCCTGCGCTGAAGAGCCTGATTGTTGGTTTCTGATCAGATCATGTTGCAAGTGATAGCCTCTCGAGCAAATCGCATATAACATTTAAAACCGAAGAAAGAACTGACCTTCTCTGTTCGATACATGATCAAGTACCATCACGATGAAAAAGGAAGAAAGTTGCTTTGTCCTTGATCAGAAGGTTCAGTTCGGGTTTTCCCCTGGACAAAAACATGCCAAGAATCGACAGTGAGGGCATCCTGCAAGGTAAGCCAGGCTTGGATTTGGCACGAGTTGATTGGGTAAATGTGCAGAGCTGGGCCGCATATGCGGTCGCCTTGTGAGTGATTTCTGTCGATGCTGCCTAACTTCTTCAGCGCCCAATTTTACTCCTCAATCTTCTGCCTAAAGTCGAGAGATTTCTTCGCTAGCCTCAGGGAGCTAGAAAGTCGGAGACGCTGACACTTGATGTCAAAATAAACTTACCAAAGAGCCCCCAAGTCCAGCATTTCCGTTTACTCATCAAATTCGGAGCGTAGAGAGTGCGCCCGCCGAAATGGCAACCGGTTTGGAGGCCCTTGGGGCCGCCAGTGCAGTCATCTCATTGATCTCATTCGCTGGGAGTCTTGCTTCTCTTACCATGAAGATCTATGATGGTATCCCCACCGCCGAGAACGAGCTGGAGGATTATGCGACGAGAATGCTGGATGCAGCTACACGCGTCAAGTCTCGACAAGTACCCAGAGGAACCCTAATAAACGACAAACTATCAGAAGTCAGCCAGAGAACTATCGACGCAGCTGGAGAGCTGGAAAAGGCGACTCGGAATATCAGCGCTCAAAAGGGTAACAGGCTCAAGGCTTTCTGCTCTGCCATTCGTGCGAAAAGGAATAGGGCAAAGATCAATGAGCTGAGTAAGTCCTTGGGCATGTGCAAAGAAGTCATGGAAACGGAGCTTTTGTCGAAAATCTGGTGAGTGAAACATGACACCCGACAAACCGTCAAGGACTTCCTGTTGGACCATTATCCTCAAGCCTACCTAGTCCTGAGGAAGCAAGAAAACATCAGACCACGAAAAAGTCAGCAAAAGGCACTTTGAGTTTATGTTTAACGGTCTAAAATTTGTTACTATGTATGAAAATGGGTTTTCTTTCGTCCCCTAGACTGTTCATCTGATCAATCCCTGCTGACAGCTTTGATGTGAATAGCGACCAGGACACTGCACTAGCGCAACAACAGTCCCGAGGATTCCGAAGTTTAGAGGTTGATGTTCAGAACCTCATTCTCAAGATTGCCGAAGGCTATACTAGGGTAGAGCAACTGGTTTCCATCGAAGCCCAAGCCACACGGGATGCGATCAACACTCACGTCACCTCCGAGTTCAAGGCTTTGGGCATCAAGAATATTTCGGACAACCAGGCTCAAAGACTCTTGAAAAGCCTCAAGCCGGAAGAAATCAGAGAGAGATATAACGCTGTGCTGCCGTCATCGGATGCTTGTTTTGAAAGAGTCTTTGCTTCATATGAACGTGTTTGTCGCAACGACCCCGGATACAAAGCCCTGAGAGGGTACGAGAAAGCATTCGGCCACGACAGCGAGAATATTAGCGAGAATATTAGCGAGAATAGTAGCGAGAATAAAAGCGAGAATGTATTGTCGGAAGAGGAGTCTGGCGAGAGCGACGAAGTTGACGACATTGATCACATATGGGAATGTTTCAGTACTTGGCTGCAGTCAGATGATAAGTTATTCTGGATTCGAGGAAAGCCAGGATCTGGGAAAAGCACGTTGATCAAGTTCCTTATCAACAACGACAACACAAAGCATTTACTTGGCTCTTGGCACCCAAACACTAGAATTCTGTCGCATTTCTTCTGGAAGATCGGCAGTGAACCTCAGAACAGCATCAGAGGTCTGTCATGTTCCTTGCTTTACAACCTTCTATCAGAAGACAACGATGCGATCGATCAAGTATTGAGGGAGTTCAAATTCTCCGAATCGAAAGACTTTTATAAGGAGTGGTCGTCTCAAGAAGCGGAAAAAGTTCTATGCTTTCTTTTAGATGCTTCAGCTCACCCAACCTGCATTTTTGTCGATGGTCTTGACGAGATATCAGACAAGGACGGATATCAGGCACTCCTTAGTGTCGTTCAAAGACTTACGAGATGTCAGGGAGTAAAAGTCTGTGTATCAAGCCGACCCGAGACAGAGTTAGTCAGAAGGCTTGAAAACATGAAAGTGAAAAACCTACGACTAGACGATCTTACCAAGCCTGAGATGGCTGTCTATCTACAGAAAGAATTTGAGAAATTGCCAAAAGAACAGTCCGCTGCCTTACCGATTGAACAATTCAGAGAGGAACTTTTAAGAAAAGCACAAGGGGTCTTCCTCTGGCTTTGTCTTGCTTCAAAAAGTGTCATGCATGGAATTCTGAACGGCGATGATCGCGAAACCCTTTCCAAAAGACTCGACGAACTTCCAGAAGAGCTTGAGTCTCTTTATCAGAAAATGTGGGAGAGGCTGAATGGGGCCAATCGAGTTTACCGACAGACCGCAGCTCGATACTTCCGCTTCGCCATAGCCGACGGTTGGAGTATTCAACTCTGGACGAAAAAAGACGAAATCACCTTCAACACGTATAAGCCCAATTTGGTCCAACTATCACTGGCAGTAAAAGCCGAAGACGGGTTAATCTTCCCACCTAAAGCAAATGAGATGAAACTGTCCGAGCTCAATGCTATGTGTGCTGCGGCAGAAATAGATATCCAGATCCGATGTGCTGGCATGCTACAAGTTAGTCGGCACTCTGATTTCGAAGTCCATTCATCCGATATGCAGTATTCACTTACGCGACCAGTCCAGTTCATTCACCGAACAGCTCACGACTTCCTGGTTGATACAGAACACGGTCAATCGATTTTGGGTCTCACGTCAAATGAGACCAAATTGGTGGGCGAACACCTAAAACTGCTTAAATGCCAACTCAATCTGGCCAACACGTACTACCGCGAGCTGGAGTTTGTGTCCGATTCTCGAACGGCTATTGATCACTGTAATCGACTGAATAGAAAGGGAGTGAATCCAGAAGCCATATTGGAAATACTTAGAACAGTCAAGGATCTTTATGAGGATGGTGTCCTGAGAAGAGGTTCTCTGGCTGAGAACAATACTCCATTTCCATGTGTCATGGCATATTATCTTGAAAGCTTCGACGATTTCATTATTTCTTCTTTTATGCCGACTCCCTCGCCGGAGCTGGCTACCAAAAGCCTTCATGAGCTTGCACTTGCAAGTCAATACTTCAGAATGTCCAAAACATCAGCCAGGATAATCCGAGTCATGATTGAACTTGGAGGAGATGCACATGTTGCCAAAAAGTCCAGGCTGCCATTTGAGCTTGGAGGGCGCGAAATGCTTACACTACACACCACAGCCTTCGAGTCGTTTCTTTGTGGTGCCTTAGAGCCTTTAAATGATCATGCGATAAGGCAATTTCTTGACGTGAGCGAGATTCTTGTACAGACCTGCCCAGACTTATACAGAAGGGTCATGGTACTCTTTAGAGAGGACGGTTGCTTGCTGACTTATCGACTTCAAGAGTGGGGGGACGCATGGGTCGCGTTGGAGGTCGATCTGCAGTTTCTCATAAACTGGCTGCTGGCCAACGCCGACTCAAAGGACATCCCAACTCAGTCAAGTCAAAGAATTCGCGGACTTGCAGCTTCTTTCACCAAGCACTATGTACGTATTCGACATATCGTGCTCCATCGAAAAGAAGACACCCGGGCTCGTTGTTATCGTGTTCTTAACCAGGAACCATACCTAGACGTCATAAACAGTCTTGGGTATTGCAAAAAGTTCAGCGAGGCGATCAAAGCCCATTTGGACGTCCTGGACGCCATGGATGATCCCATTGATAGCTCTACCAATTCCGAGTCCAGCTTTCCATCGGATTGTGTTGAGGAGGTGCCTATTGAGAAAGAGATGGAGATGATACTACAAGAGGGTATAGGGTTATACATAATGGAGAAGAGGATGTAAATATTAGTTGAAATCATTCACTTTGTTACAGAGTGGAACATGGCTATTGATTTTGTCCTGGATGAGCTCGGCATGAGAAGTGCACTTGACTAGATATCAGAGTCGTGGAGAACCAAAAACCATATGATTTATCAGTTTTAGATATGTCTAAGCTACTACCTTAACCTGGGACCAAACTAATATCCTGTCTGAATCTAGTGTTCCAATACTGTATAAGATCGATTACAAACTACGACAAGTTTCGGTAATTCTACTGTGAGCCCTTATCTAAGAAATGTCATAACGACACAGGTTTATGGCAACATAAATGTCAGAATCAGGTCTCAGCCAAGTTAAGAGAAAGGCATTAAGGGAAAGCCACAAGTATTGTATCTGTCCATTAATTAATGATAAAGAAAACTGTAAACTAGTCGTCACATGCTTTTGGTCTGTTTTTAGACCCTGGCTGACTGGCTCAGTTTGTATCTAATACTAAATAGAGAATAATTCGAGATAGTCGCCCAACAAGACCCCTCTAATATTCCCCTTATTTAGGAGTGTTATTAAAACAAGAAACTAAAATAGAAAGCCACAAGTGCTGGCCAAGCTATGCGTGTTTGTATGAGCAACTTTGAGCATATTACATACGAAGACAAAAGCTATGCAAGAGAGCGTCTCGATGTTGCATTCACTGTTATCAATTGCAACACCAATCAATGTTTCCCCTATTCTTAACTAAGCACACCATGGGCTCTCAGTGGGCTGTTGTCTTCCTACCTCTTCTCTCTGTGATATTTTATGTATTACTGGTCGAGGGGTAATGCATAGCTTACCTGGACCACTAAGAACTTGCTCAACCACTGATTCGGTAAATGTTTGTCTCCGAAAAGTGTCAGAAAGTGTCCGAGTGAAGAAATAAAAGAGTCCGAAGAGCGATATAATAACCAGGAAACTGCCAAACCTTCCCTGATTGGGAAAATTTGCCCCAAATCTTCTGTAAATGATTTCTCCGCCGGCTCGTGCCATGACGGTATTCTGCACACTTGCTCGACCCGGCTAGATCCCATCGTCAGCTTCAGAGAGCAAGACAACATGGCCCACCCAAAAGCTCAGAATGAACTTCAGGCGCTACGAAGAAGGATTCCAGTCTCTGAAAGATCCCGAGGTGGAGCACATGATCGCCCAAGCGGATAAGATGATGGGAAAACCGGCACGCATGCTGATCGCACAAGCAGGGCTAGATCATTCCACCACTACGGACTTCAGTCTTCTTGACCATGGGTGTGGCACAGGTCTGATCGCATCTTGTCTCCAGGAAGTGATCCAGCCGTCAGTCCTGTCAAAGAGCAGGACTCTATGTGTCGATATAAATGCGCGGTTCGTTGATATTCTCCTGCAGCGTGCGCGGAGAGACCAGTGGATTAACGTCGAGGCCGCCGTCCTGGATGCTCAAGTAAGGTCCTTGACGATGTGCTACAGCTTTTCGAATACTGATAAAACTAGGACTCAGGTCTTCCCAAGCACTCGTTCAGTCATGTAACCATAAATTTTGCCATGCATATCATCCCTGACCCGGCAGCAGTCCTGCGTGGTAAGCCTTCATCTTCAGCCCCATGGCTTCTCGATAATCTGACCATTACTAAACAAGATACGCTTCGAATTCTTCGACCTGGTGGCCTCCTCGCATTCAGCGTGCCGCATGCCAACAACGGTCATGATGGCGGATGGGTACCGGATCTCCGATCAGCACTCGAATCTCTCCCCTTCCAGACATCTTTTCCGAACCCAATGCCAGTTTCCCTGCACGGTAAACCGGAATGGGTAGAATCAAAAGGTATTGAGGCGGAGCTGATCCGCCACGGCTTCGTTGATGTCAAGATCGAGACTGTTGATTCCATCCATCCCGTTGCCAATGCCGAGGGCTTTTTAGCTTCGTTTGGAATGATGGTTAAGTGGATAATGAACACTTATTGGACCGTGGAGCAGAAGGAGCAGTATCAAGATGATTTCTATAAGATCTTGGTCGAGCATCTTCGGATTAAACATGGTGGGAAAGGCTGGGACCTTAAATCAACAGCGATACTTGTTACGGCTCGGACGCCGCAGTAGTTTATATGCCAAATAGTGTATAATGTGCTTCAGCCTGAGCCTAATACCAAGTGTTTGATGATTGAAGAAAACCTATCTAATTTTCCCCTTACTCCAAAGTCAACATATTCTCAGGCATAATATCCGGATCCCCTATCTGATGCACAATCGACAAAAACTCCTCCGACGAAATCCCAATATTATCAAGAAACTCCATATCACTCGTCATAGGATTCTGCACACAATTCATCGGAACTTCCATACCCAGCGTCTCCTGCGCCAGAAGTCGTTGCTGCTCTTCATCAGCCTTTCTAGCCAAATCCTCGTCTGTTACCGCGAGGGATAATGTCTGAAGGCCTTGTTGTTGGACTTGAGCTACGAGCTCTTGACATTGGGCCTCAAGATAGACAAGTTCTTGCTTTCGAACGGATGCAAGGCGATTACCGCGGGCGATCATGTTGTCGAGGAGTTGATGGATCAGGAGCAGGCAGCCTTGGTCGTCTGCTACGCCGGGGAAGAGGGCGGTTGCCATGTTTAAATGGAGAGCGGCGCCGAATGTGAACTCAAGGTCGTAGGGGAGAAAGACCTCTTAGAGATGTTAGTAGAGATATGAAAGGGCTAAGGGAGACCTACCGAGGAGACTGTACTCGCTCGTAAGTATTTGAAGTGTTTTGACGGCTGATTTGATACCGGTTGAGATGACGGCTGCTGTTTGGCCGAGGAATGCCTCGGAGTTCTCATCGCCTGGTTGGCCAAGAATATCGAGACGTTCTTTGAGAACTGAGAGTAAAAGAGGCCTTGTGGCGACAATGACGCACTAGAGATGTTAAAGGTGTAGTTAAGCGAGGGCTGGGAAACTCACCTGGTGGTAAAGAAGAGTTATGTACTTTGTGCCTCGTGGCATGGTGTCAACCGAGTTTTTGAATTTTAGAGATATGATTCTTTCAATCTCTTGAGCGTGGTGGGCGAGCGTGTGAAGAATTGCCTTGGTTTGCTCGAGGAACTGGTCAAGTGGTGTTTTCTCTGGTTTATAGAGTGCTAAAAGGTTAGAAAACTATGCAAAATGCGGGGGCTAGAACTCACTGGTTAATATCACGGAAAGCAGATGAGACAGGTTCACTTGAAGACTGCGAGCGCTATCATCTTGTGACCCAACATTCGGTGGGTTGACTGGTGTAGAAATGTCACTATCTTGAACAGACATGGGAAGTCCCAAAGAAGACGAAAAATGCCGATCCATGATGTACAACGTCCACCATAAGTCACGACAAGATGTTACTGTCTCACTGCCGAGCTCATTGTCAGGCAACTGCGTATGCAGACCCTCCAACTGAGCTATTCGAATAGCCTGACCAAGCTGTCACACCGTCAGTTCTGAAACACATACTTCCTCAGAAAACCTACATATACGTGAGCAGACTCCCTCTCATCAATCGAATACAAATACAAGCCAACCATGGCCAAAACCTCTATCGCAAATAAGCTATCCTTCCAGAGCGCCGTGTGGTCCGGCATTAGACCCATGGCACGCACAAAGAACTTTGCACCGGGGGGTTCCTTGGATGGGAGAGGCTGGGATGAGAGGAATGCTGTTCCAAAGGCTAGAATCAAGAGAAACTTGACATACCAGAGGCGGTTCTCCTCTGCCTTGTTCTGCGCGTCAGAATAGAAATCACGGATCTGGTTCACGAATTCTACCTCGTCAAAGAGGCGGTAGGTCTGGCCTAGGTGGAATTTGAAGGTGTGGAAGAGATAGATTGCGTAGTCGAGCGAGGGTAGGCCTGAGACGTCTGCTCTGTCTAGTTGTTGCCAGGACAGCTTGTAGACGTCTTCTTCGATTAGTTGGGGTGGTATATTGAGACCGCCTGGTTGTAGCTTATCGCCGAGCATGAGCATGAGTCGTAAGGTGAAAGACCACGTTGACCACGGCGCAAGCCATACTGTATCGTGTCAGAATGTCTCTCATAAACCAGTTCTTGCACTCACTCCACGTGCGCCTATTTTTGCGAGTGTTCTTGATAATCTTGGAGGGTATTGTAAACGCACTCGGCCAGATAGTCAACGGCGACTCGCCGGTTTGTTGCGAATAGGACGAAGTAGCTGCATCTTTAAGGGACGGGTCAGATTGTTGTTGGGAGCCTACCGTGAGCGCAGGAGAAGCAAGACGGATATCAACCCCGCACTCACCATTGACATCGTTTCCAAAAGCAGCATCACTAGTGCGCTTCAATCCGGGAGAGTAGTTGTCTCCTCCAACTTGAGATGATGATATTGGTGGCGAACAATATGAGGGGTGAGAATTCTGAGAGTGGACGGATGCCGCGTCCATTGATGAGCGGTATGGAGGTGGTGCTGAGGCCGTGGGAGGTGAGCGGTATGTAAATGCTGTATCTATTTGTCCTGCATTGTCGAATATGTTGTTTGAGGGTGAGCGCTGCTGCTGCTCTACTCGCTTTTGAAGATCTTGGAGATATCTTGGGTTCGTCAGTGAGTAGTGAGATAAGGATATCTGGTGACGAACTTTTCTGATACCATCACCTTTGCACCTCCCTCTGTGAAGCGACACTGCACAGAACGTCGCTGACAATTCTGACACGGATCATCGCCAGAGCATTTGATCTTACTCTGTCTACACGCGACACAGCTATGACGCCGTCAGCCCAGCCCAGAACCAGTCTCGGCCACCTCACAAAGAGAGGGGCACATAGATCAAACTCAAAGCGGTGTACATAACATACGCATTAGCTGTTCTTCTTGTCTTGCGAGGTTCCTTCTGCGCGCCTGATGCCATTATCTTACGATTGCGTCGAAGATTCTTTGGAAGCTCCAGAAGGAAAACAGTTTTTTTTTCCTTTGGCTGCAGTGTCTTGGGTTCCCCTGCAGTTTGGTTTGGGTGTGAAGTGCCACTGACCCTAGCACCCCCGCACAAATGCCGATCAAGTGATTGGGTTAAGACGTGGCCGTTACCGGGGGCGACACTCGATTGACTACCGGACTTGGTATGATGCATGATGAGATATTGCGCTGATATTACTATTTGAGACATTCTAGAAGGGTTATTGCAACATTAACTGCACCTATACTTGATCTAAATTACCTTTTTGATGCTCTGTCAAAGGATAGCTTGTGTCCTTGACCATCCGTATATGCAGCAGTTAGACATCCAAGTATCCCCCATCCCAAACGTGACCGGCCCTCGCTCACTGGAATGCCGTGGCAGATAAGCCAACCTTCTCCCCTCGCAACGTCAATGAACAACACACTATCGATCCCCACAGTATGCACTATATCCCATTGGTCACTGGAACAAAGGGCGTCTGGCCACGGGATCAAAGGTCCCAATGAGGAAATAATTCTTCATATCGCACATTGAAGCGAGGTCGGCGTCATACATGACGATCTCACTCACTTATCATGATTTGTGTGTGAGATATTCGAGGGGAGATTGCAGGGATCGGGATCTAGGGCTTTCCGATTGGTGAGGGGGTGAGATAATTACTCTTTTGGAAATGTTTAGCGGTGCTAGCGGGTTTGGTGTTGATAACGGTAGGGTTGAGATATTGGTGTTTCGGCCAATTGTTTGATATGGATTTGTAGTATGCGTGATAACGGTTGTAGGAGGGATATTAGAGCGCCAGTAAGATGTTTTAAACCAATTATTTTTGGCTTAAACATTGAGGCCCCCGTGTGATGCTGATACCAAACTCATGATAATTTTGAGCTCTACGGCTCTTGTTCCGTAGTACATTCTTTGTTCATTCCGGGCTGATATCTTCAACTCAAGTTTGTCTAGATAAACAGACATCTCTTCTGCCGACAATACCATTTAAGTATTTTGACAGTGATCTTTGAGGGGATTATTAATGAAATCCAGACCGGATGGTCAACCGACGTGGTCTGGCCGCAAGAAAACGGCGAACCTTAGTGTGGGGTGCTAAAATAAACTCATCAAAATCTATCCTAAGTTTAGACTATATTACCTGGGTCTTTTTGTTACTTAGGATTAAGGTCCTGTGTTTTCTTTCCTCCCCTAGCCCCCCTCTCCGCTAACCCAGACCCGCAGATACCCCAACCGTGCACGAACTCTTCCAGAAGCTATCGTTAACGTAACCAGATGAAGAAGTTTCAGCCGGTACGGAACGCTGAAGAAAATACGGGGGTTAGACTAAGCGGCTTGATCTCCACGGCGGGGTACAGTGGTCTTCAGTCTCGGGTTGGGCATCCGAACATAGGATCATGTGGTTCAGCACTTTGTTGTGATACTCCAAGCTTTGGGATGCAAGTTACCAATGACCAGAAAGCGTCTGTAATCGAAGTAATGCGGGACTTGCGCACCATTACCTTTCGACTTCATAGCAGCCCGGAGCCATTGGAAGAGGATTTCAGCGTCGTACAAAGCCATCATAGGAGCATTCTCTCTCTGCCTCCAATATCAGAAAATAAGCAGCTATCACTATGCTAGACCTCATCATAATCGGTGCCGGCTTCTCCGGTCTTCAGGCTGCACTCACAGCCCAAAAGGCCGGTCTCTCCATGGCAATCCTCGAAGCTCGCGACCGCGTTGGGGGTAAATCATGGACCGTCCCGCTCAAAAACACAAACGGAAAAGCAGATCTCGGCGCAGCCTGGGTGAACGATGAACTACAACCTCTTGTATGGTCATATATCCAACAATTCGGACTCGAGGATCAAATCGTAAAGCAAAGACTTGGCCATAAAGCTGTGATGGTTAGTGCCGACGGGGGGAGGATTGAGTTTCCTTTTGGAATTACACCTGAAGTAAGTTATGAGAGGCATGATACAAGCTGGGGAGCTTGTGCTGATTGGGATAGTTTACGGCTGAGGAGAAGAATAATCTTGAGATGGTGAGGGATCACATCCAAGCTGAATCTCTGAAGCCCAATGGTTTCCGAAATGAAGATGATCAGATCAGTTTGGATCAATATGTTCGAAATCTTGGAGGAGGTCCCAAAACCCTGGAGATGGTGAACCTCTGGGTGAGGGTAATGCACGGTCTTGAATCAATTGAGGAATCAGCAGCTTGGTTCATCGAATACTGCCGTACAAATCACGGCCTTCTAGCTATACGAGCAGATGACCGTACAGGCGGTAATTACATGCGCATCAAATCCGGTACACAATCCATCGCCAAGGGCATTGCGGATCTTATCGGCCATGAGCATATCCATCTCTCAAACCCCGTTTCTTCAATCGAGCAAACCAAATCCAGTGTCATTGTGAGAACTACAACTGGAAAAGTCATCAAGGCCAAGAAACTCATCATCTCGATGCCTTCAGCTATGCTCAAAGAACTCACCTTCTCACCGCCTTTACCCAAACGAGCACAGGAAGTCTACAACAACACCAAACTAGGTCATTACAACAAAGCTATTGTATTTTACACCAAACCTTGGTGGCGCGATAGTGGGTTCAATGGCTTTTTCATGGACTTTCGCGGACCAGCCTGCGTTATAAGGGATACCTCTTTCGACGATGAAGGGGTCTACGGGTTCACTTGTTTCGTCAACGGTAAACCCGGTGAAGAATGGAGCAAAAAGTCCCCCGAGACTCGAAGAAAGACCATTCTTGATCAACTCGCGCATGCCTTCGGTTCGTCGGAAGCTTATCACCCACTTGAGTTTGTGGATCAGATCTGGCAGAATGAGGAGTTCAGTCGTGGTGCTCTCGCACCTGTTACCAAGATTGGACATCTTGCAAAGTATAGGGATGTTTATGGAAAACCGGTGGGGAATATTCACTTTGTGGGAACGGAATATGCGACGCACTGGAAGGGATATCTTGAGGGTGCGTTGACGTCGGGGCGTGGTGGAGCGAAGGAGGTTATTGAGGCGCTGAAGGATCAATCTTTGCAAGCAAAGCTCTAACTTGGAAGCTTTGGCTGATTGTGGTTACGGTCTGACTATATGAGTATGTTTTTATGTGTGAGATTCTTGAATCTATTCCTAATGATGAAGTCGCTTCAATTCTATCAGTGTGCTATGCTTCTTACTGCTGTACACGCCCCCTACTATGTTCCAATTTTACCGCTCCCGGCCGACCACCTACGAGAAGCGTGGCCCTTGTTTTCTTCATGAGCTCGATCTCTGCCAGAATCCATCGTATATAGTAACTTCGGTTTGCGATCGAAGTATAACCCCCTCCAGAATCTCAACCAGCTTAGATTCAGTCTTTAGAAACACAGATCGAGAACCGGTAGCTTGAGAAATAAGCACAATAAGCAGAGCGGCAACAGTCTTGAGGTTTTCATCGTCGCTGAAGAGATGCGTCTTTTCTCTCACAGAAAGGAGTTTTGCAAAGTGGTCTTGGTATAGGTGGGCGAATCCACCGACGCCCGGCAAGTTCATATGGCTCGAATAAAGTAACGCTATGGCGGTCATGACGAGGTCGTCGGTTCTCGCGGGGTAAACAGCATACCGTCGCCATGCGCGTCCATCGGGGATTTGTGTCATGGGGATGATGTGTTCCAAAACTAA
The DNA here is from genome assembly GCA_013396005.1 of Fusarium napiforme. NCBI lineage: Eukaryota > Fungi > Ascomycota > Sordariomycetes > Hypocreales > Nectriaceae > Fusarium > Fusarium napiforme. Next base: position 19,611 of record JAAOAO010000141.1, on the reverse strand, counting down.
GGCAGATGCTGTTAGTGGCTGGATTCAAGATCACAGGAGAAAGAACTTACAGATAGCTATAAAGGTTCGCTCGCATGGTGTGCGGTGCTCCCAGTCTGGGCCCATAACCTTGGGAGCATTAGTTGGCATAATGACCTGAGGAATAGGAATGGCTCCATTTGTGCGACTTTCAGGCTCCATGTTGAAAGAGATAGATTGAAAGTAATGTGGTGACGCTGATTGTGATGATGGAAATTCTGCGTTTGAAGCCTTGAGAAGATCCCGAGGTTTGCTTGGTGTTGAGCGATCCTGCCCTTTGACAAGAAGTCAGCTATGAGAAGAAGGTGCTCTAAACTCAGCATAACTTCGCCTTAAGGTATCCTGAATTGTAAGAAAACATGCTGCCCTTTTCGGCCTTATCGAGAAGTGTAGATACCTAGGTTTGACCCAAATCTCCATCTCGGTCTCGGTTTGAGGCTGCGCTCAACTCAGCATCGGCTTCTAAAGCCGAGATTCTCGATGGCGCCAATTCCTGAGCGGCCGCATCGCGAAGGAAAGCGGCGGCAATAACTTTGACGGAATTGGTGAGACTTCCACTCCTTCCCTTTTTGTTCAGCGTATCATCTGTGGTCCTTTGGGTCTTCCCCGCATCAACAACTTCCCATAAAACAACAATCTCCAACTCCTCATAAAGCCTGACACCTTTGCATCTCCATCTCAAGCTAGAAGCGGGAGATCCGATCGCTGTAGAAGAATACCTATCCCAAACTTCAACTGCCGCCCACGATGTCATCGCTCGCCTCAACCCTCAAGGATCCCTCACTCCTCGTCGAAAGGCGCCCTTTCATCAACGGCAAATGGCCTACTTTCACCTCCTCTCAAACCTTCCCAGTTTACAACCCCGCGACAAACACCATCATCGGCTCAGCACCAGAATGCACCGTCGACGATGTCAACAGCGCCATCTCCGCGGCTTCAGAAGCCTTTCCCTTGTGGCGCGCTCAATCAGGTCGCCAGCGCGCAAAAATAATTCGCAAAATCGCAGAGCTACTCGCAGATCACAAAGCTGATATCGCAAAGATCATCACTGCAGAGAATGGAAAGGCGAAAGCTGATGCTGAAGGTGAGGTGATGTTCTCGGCGGGGTTCTTCGAGTGGTTCGCGGAAGAGGCGCCGAGGCTGTATGGTGATGTTGTCCCGCATTCGCAGCCAAATTCGAGAATTCAGGTAATCAAGCAACCTGTGGGTGTTTGTGGTTTGATCACACCTTGGAATTTCCCCTTGGCGATGGCTGCGAGGAAAGTCGCTGCTGCACTTGCGGCTGGGTGTACGGTTGTCCTCAAGACGGATGGCGTGACGCCTTTCTCGGGGAATCTTCTTGGTGTTCTTGCTGAGCGCGCTGGTTTGCCAAAGGGCGTTCTCAATATCGTCACTGCTCTGGATAACACTCCGAAACTCGGTCTTGCGCTGTGCGAGTCTGACGTCGTCAAGAAGGTCTCCTTCACGGGCTCAACCCGGGTGGGCAAGATCCTGATTAAGCAGTCAGCCGACACTCTCAAGAAGCTATCTCTAGAGCTCGGAGGCAATGCACCGTTTATCGTATTTGACGACGCCGATCTCGAGACCGCGGTATCCAGCGCCATCATTGCCAAGTTCAAGGTCACTGGTCAGACCTGCGTTTGTGCCAACAGGATATACGTCCAGGAAGGCATCTACGAGGAATTCTCCAAGCGCCTGATTGAGGAAGTCGCCAAGTTCAAAGTCGGTAACGGTGCTGACCCTTCAGTGACACATGGTCCGATGACGACGAGCGTGGACAAGGTCGAAGAGCATGTCAAAGACGCACTCAATAAGAAAGCGACTCTTCTCTTCGGCGGCCAGCGATTACCCGATCTCGGAAAGAACTTCTTCCAGCCGACAGTCCTCGGCGATGTTGACGATACGATGGCCGTGACTTACGAAGAGACATTCGGACCTCTGGCGGCGTTGACCAAGTTCAAGACAGAAGACGAGGCTATCGCAAGGGCCAATAAGTCCGATGTCGGATTGGCTTCTTACATCATGACAAACAACCTTGCGAGATCGCACCGGGTGCAGGAGAGATTGGAGTTTGGTATGGTGGCCATCAACACTGGTGTCATCTCAGACTGGGCTGCTCCGTAAGTGCAAACACTCGTTGAAGAGGATCAGTGACTGACTATTTGTAGATTTGGTGGTGTCAAACACTCTGGTATGGGGCGTGAGGGCAGCAAGTATGGTGTTGATGATTACATGGTTCTCAAGACAATTGTCACTGGCGGTATCAATACCGTGTACGACCCAAGGCTGTGAAGAAGGAGCATCTTGAACAAACATGCTCAAGCAAACGACATTGCAACAACAATACTGTGACCCATCAAGGTTGCTTCTACTGCATTCCACGTCATACCTTTGCAGTGAATGGAGTCATTGAGGCTATTGTTGCGATCGTGTGAATAGATCCCAAACGACAGTGGCAACGACTGACAGCATATCAATTCTCACATCTACCAAATCGGATCATCTCTCTCCCAAACATCTTTCCGTCAACCTTTCCATCAACGCCCCCATCGACACAAGAAGAGAAAGAACAGCATCACCTCAACATCAGACATGACTTCCGACAAGATGAAGTCGTCCCCTCTAAAGCCCTCTACCCCCATCGATATCCCGCCCGGCCGAAATCGCGCCCTTACCATCGACCAGCTTCCTCAACATCATCCTCACTCCCGTCCCTCAATCCTACCCCAATTTCAGATCCCCCAAAGCGATGCCGCCGCTCCTCCCGATCCCCGCAAGACCGTCAACAAGGATGACCCTCTTCGCTACGTCGACTCCCTCAAACTCCAAGTCGTCCGCAACCAGCGCGGCGAAACTCTCGGCCTCAAAGTCGTCGACATCAACGCTGTCAAACCTGAACGAGCAAACGTTTGTGCCCATCTTCATATTGGCAAGGAAAATTCCGGTCTCGTGTTTGATGTCGAGACCGCTGAGGCGATGAAGGAGCTGTACTCCAAGGCGTCGTTGACGATGGCCTCGGACAGGATCATGGGGATTGTGTTTGCACCGTCTGGAGTGGAGGCTGGGGGAATTGCTAGGGATGCGGATTGGTCGTTTTTGTATGACGATGTTGGAGAGGGACATGCGAAGGATGAAAACGTGAAGGAGGAAAATGTGAAGGAGAGTGGGGATCAGGGTCGGTCAGATGCTCGTTCCCGGCTTCCCCTGCATTTGAGGGCGCTTAACATCAAGGATTAATTTGCTTTGGTGGTTGATTAGAAGATGAAAAGATCGCTGGCGATGACGGAGGATACGGTTGCTTTGCTTTGGAGGGAACATACCCAAGATTAGCTGTATGATACAGCTGAGTCTCAATCTCTGCGTTGGAGCTGGAATAAAGAACACCGATTGCTTCACGCGAGTCTCTTTCCACGTTTTCGATGTCGCTCTGGTGATCTCTTCTTTATTCTTGTCATTTTGATATATGGTCATCATCTGTCTCGCCGCTTGGGCTTGTGAAATTTGCCCGTTTTGGAGGCGCATCAGGTCATCGCAGAAGCCATCTGTTCTCGTCCTGTTCTCACTGCTCCTCTGGTCATCGTCACCACCAAGTCCGTGCTCATCCCCTCCGAGTTCTTCTTATTCCACCCTCAGGAAGCAAGAAAACACCAGACCACAATACAGAGATCCAGAATAATTTCTACAATGGGCATCCTAAGTTTATACCAAGTTCCCTTAGTGTTTTTGTCTCTTAGGGTCAAGGTCTTGTTTTCTTTCTTCCCTCCCCAAGCCCTGCCATCCTGCCAATGCACCTCCCGCCGACAATGGAAGCGTTGGTCTCCGACTTGAGTTGGCCTTGCATCTCTTGGCTATCGCTCTTTCCATAGCAACAAGCTCTTGCCCGAGCAGATCCTCTCAACGCATTAACCCATCTGCTCAGCAACTCCCTTCTTCTCTTCATCATCATCATCATCATCATGGTCTTGTACTCCTCTGTCGTTACCATCGTCTTCATCGGCTGCAGCATCAACACCTTCATCAATATACACACAGCAGATATACAACTTCCACATCATTACACCATGGAACCAACACCAAGTGACTCCTCGCCAGCTCAGTCCTCCTCACTAGCTCAGTCCTCACCACCAGCTCCCCGAAGCTCCTCTGTCGAATCCCTAAGCTTCTCAGGATCCACTACCATCCGACGTGAGGATCACCTCCAATGGATATGCCAGTCCATGTCATGCAATACCGTCAACTGTATGTACCTGAATACCAACTGCCTTTGGTGCGGAACTCGACGAAAACCGCCAGCCCACGCTCTCGATCAAGAAAGCAAGAGTATCGGGTACATGGAAAGTGTGGACCCGAACGGAGACGAACACTAGTATTATTACCGTGGTCGGGGTTCGAAACGGATGACCCAGCCAATCCCGCCAGCAGAACTTCCACCGATCTCGCCTAAGGCTTCTCGGATAACCCCAGAATTCAGTGCCACCGATCCCGAGGATAATAGTTCCCTTCCGTCTCGGAGATTATTCAGTGCACCTGGGCCTTCGGGGTCCAGTGATGCAGTTGGAACAAATGGGGATGCGGGGACGATGAGCACCGACGATGGGTCTGAAGCTAGTCATATGGAAAGGGGGTTTGAGGATGGGCAGAGTCTGGATGGGGATGATGAGGATTCTGAGTATCTGGAAGAAGAGCCGAACTCGGAAGATCCTGAGAGCTCAGACAGATAGCCGGAAGATGGAGGAGATTCCAAGGGAGGCGCTGCGGGTGATGGGAGTGGTAACAGGAGGAAGAGCGAGTAATTGAGGGCATGTTTAGCGAGGTCATCACTCCACAACAGCGGATATCACTCCATAACAATATAAATACAGCGAAGATGTTCAGTATGATCTACCATGTGGCTTGATTGCTTATGGTCTCTGCCGCATCGTTGTCGGCGGCGGCCTTGGGGGGTAAAAGACTGAATCTTAACATAAGGTATTAAAATAAACTTAGTAAAGAGTCCTGTAAACTTAGGCTAGATCTACCTATTACTTATGGCTAAGGTCCTAAGTTTTCTGTCCTCCTCAAAGGCGGGTTCGACTTGTGCAAGTTCATGACCAGACACTACCTTGAGGCGTGCATCGACGACTTCGTTAAAGGTGACCAGGTCAATGATGGTGCCTGTACGGCCGAAATGAAGTACGAATCGTGCGACTTTGAGTGCTCAAATGTTATTGCTGGTCTGCAAGACTTGTGAAGCTGTGTTGCAAGGACAGCGTTACTTGGAGTTAGAGTGGGTGATTGAAGGACTCCCGCTTCTGGCTGTGAGTATTGGCAGCTGGCTGAGTGCAAGACTTGATTTAGTGACGATTCATCAATTAGAGTACTGGTATGGCAGTGATTTGGACGTTCTGGCTCTGTGATTGTGATGTGAGGGTTAACCTGTCTCTCACGCGTATAAGTTATGAGCCTTGCCGCTGTTCGTAACCACTCCTCACAGAAAGCACAGAAAGCACAGAAAGTACAGCAACTATAAACCTCTTGAAACCACCTACACCTATATAAAATGGCTTCTTCACGGTCAGATAATCCGAACGTTTACGCCATGACTAAAGAAGGCGACGACTTCGTCCCCAAGACGGCCCAATGGACATGCAAATTTGGACCTACATCAGCCCAATGCGGGGAAGTCAACAATGATATAACGAACAAGCAATGCGTGAGATGTGGTGCCACACGCTCTGATGCAGTCGCACACGTCGGAGAGAGGCTTGATGAGGGGGTGAAGGGGAGGTGTTGGCAGATTTGCGATATCAAGAATGATGGAACTGAAGTTTGGACGTATAGCTTCCGTCGTGGAAGGAATGAGTTTTGGGCTCGTTATGATTCGCATCCGAGGAATCTTTAGGCGATGAGGTGAAGACGGGATTGCTACAATGGAGAAGGGTTCTCTCTTGAAGTTGTGAGCCAGGGATGTTATGTGTGTTTGAGATCGAGCATCACTACAAGTAATTGGGCAGTGAACTCACACATAAAAGACATTCAGAATCTCATTTGCATTAATGTCGCTGATGCAACGCATTTCCTGGGAAGATGCAATTGATTCAGGCTACCTAATGTGTCTTTGAGACACACATCACCTTTGACTGTGGGTAGCAGGATGTGAGTGAGAGTGTGTCATGGCTGAGTCACTACGGCAGCTATTCATCATGCCATCTCTCTGATTGATGTCTCGTGAGGAGACGCTTACATCCAGCGTGTATAAGATAAGAGTCTTTCCCACTCGCCATGATCACTCCTCCAAGAACACAACACTCAGCAATACAACAACAACAACCTCTCTACACAACTACTATACTTATACCTTTATCTCTACGAGATGTCTTCGACACAAGAAGATCCCCCCAACTGTTACATGGTGACTGAAGAAGGCGATAGCTTCGTCCCAAAGAACGCTAAGTGGAAATGCAACTTTGGAAGATCAGATCGGCCCCCCTACAAGAGGGGGTGCGGAGGGAGAAATGAAGATATACAGATCGAAATTTGTTCTAAATGCGGCAACAAACGTTCCAACGGTTCAACAGCGGACCTTGGAGAGAAGAAACCCGGCAGTAAGGAACCAGAGCCGCTTTGGATGGTCTTCCGTGAGAGGGATGGCACTGAATGGTGGACAACTAATTTCATTGACGACTGATCAGAGGAGCTATACTCATAAGTCTCAGCTTGGGGGTGAACGGTTATAGAGATTCTTAATTTCTCTGATTGATGGGAAGAAAATGAGTTGATTTGACATCCGCTTGCTTCCCATCTCGTGACGATGTGACCTCGCGATCAGTAGAAACGACGTCCTGCGCCTGCGTGCATGGATCTTCGAGCCAAAGTATTGCGTAAAGAGGAATCAATTAATGGTTACCGATTGGTACACTGACTCAGGTCGTAGACAGGACAGCGGAGGACTGCCATGAGCCATTCACGCTTCTCCCTCTATCGACACACTGCAGGCTGTCTCTTACACTGAGCCAGGGTTGCCTGAATGTCTTTAAACAGTGATTGAAAATGATTGACTGTGAACAAAGTACATGGAACTACTCTCCAATGACACATAAAAGTCCCAAGATTCCCCGGCTTGTTACACAGGACATCAAGCACTCCAAATCACACAACACCAACAACACACAACTCTATTATTCACTTCAACCAAAATGACCAAGCCTACTGAAGTCAATATCGCCTGGTGGCTCTGCATGAGCCACACCTGCACAAAGCGGAACGACATTGGCGACGACAGATGCAAAGAGTGCGACGCCAAACTTGCTAAGGGAGCAACGGCATTGAGCGCTGATATCAACGTTATTGGGGAATGCGAAGGAATTGATTCAAATGGGAAACCAATCTAGAAACTTCACGAGGCAAAGAGGGTCGCCCTTTCGGAGGCGAGGGCTGAGAGAGACGCCTATCACTAAGATTAGTGGGTGAGAGGGGACGGGGAATGGGCAATACTGTCACAATTGACCTCACCATTTGATACAGACTCTGTTTGTCGTGAATAACTATTTGATGACTGTCGACTAATGAAGACGGGAGCTTCGTGGTCGTCGTGTGGTGTGCATCAGACCGTGACTTGTATGCACAACACCCAAAAGGACTGCCTCGAATACTCAGTGCTGTAAACTTTCTCCTAGCCAATCCCCTTTTCACTATTATCTCTTCAACTCTAATCAGTCTCTTCACTTGCAGAGACGCTGATTGTGCCCGTCGTTGTTCTATATAAGTCCTCGCAATGCACCATCTTATGGAAGCAAGCAACCCCCAAACAGCCAGCACGTACCAAATTCCCTTGTCAAAGCCACTTACACCCAATTCACTCATACCATGGCTCCAGTCACTGCCATCCGCGGCGATCATACCATGTGGCAATGCATGACCACAGTCAACGATGAGTACTGTGAAGTCAACGCCATGTTTGAGTATGGCCTGGACGACAAAGGCTGTGCCATCAGAGTACCGATCCTGGGATGTCCCAAATGCAAATTGACTCGAAGAAATGGAACTTTGGCATTGAGGGATAATTGGGCAATAATTGGACACCTTGAAGATTATACGAATCTGGGTGAAGAAGTCTGGGAATACGAAGTGCCTTATGATGTTGATGAGCCGGATCCGGTTTTGTATCGGACTGTTGCGGGTTTCAGTGACGGCGATATCACATACGATGATGTGGGCAATGATCAATCTGCTAATGGGGAGTAGAGGAGATAAGGAGATGGATGCGCACGATGGGGGGAACTTGGGGATGTCATGATACGAGCTCAGCTTGAGGCAGAGCTCCAACAACGAAGTTCTTTTATTGTTGCAGATATAATTCACTTCTTAGTCTCCATTAAGTTCCAGAGGCAAACACATGCTCGCCATCAGACACCATTCTAGGTCTCCAGTTCATAATGCCACATCTCGACGTTATCTATATCAACACTCCCAAGAACTCCAAGTTTGTGCCCCTCCCGAGTCATCGCATACGCAAATCTAGGCTCGCGAATAGCAGCGCACTTTCTGCACTGGTTCTCCCACATATTCATTGTTGTATTGCAGAAAACCCCGTTAAGATCGGGTCTCATGCACTTCCAATGGGTGTGATCGTCGCGAACTGTGGTTGTACGTTCCATAAGAGGCATTTTGGGTAATTAGATGAACCTTTGGAAACTTCGAATTTTTGGGTTCTGCGGTTGTAATTGTTGGTTATGCGCGTACTGGATTGTCTGGGAAAGTTGGGTTTGTGCATTGTTGAGTCAAGGGGGGAAACAGTCAGGTTTATAATGCTCATATCATGCTCTTCTGAGGCAATGCTTGTAGCACACATTACAGCGCTTCAGGACTACATATACGCCGTTTGTCACTGCGGGAGAGGTTCAAACTAGCTGTGATCCCGTGTCTCTTTACCAACGGAGTCCACCGTGACAAGAGTTGCAAGCTTCGTTCTGACTACATCAGGAACGCCCGCATCTCTGACTTCTCTTTGCCAACCGCAGATGATTCAATTCTTCACATAGATTGAGTTTGCGGTATTGCAGCCGTCTATGTACATGAGAAACCTGGTGCACATCTATTGAGTATGGTCAGCATGGCGTGTAAGTGCAAGCAATTGTGTATGTCTACGAATTGAGATATGTAGCAAATACGTTCTTGCAAAATACTAGCTAAGTCCTTGATGTTTATTCTGGTGACTTTAGGTGCAGGGAATTGTTTGAAGGTCGCAAGGCGACGTGCCTCCAGCGGCTTATACATAGTCTGCATGACTAGATCATGACCCTCAGCTTGACAACATCACGATAGCTCAACCACATGTCTGTATATTCTAGCCCGCCTCCCTCAACTACGAGGTCCCATTTGTCATGATATTATAATACCACATCTCTTTACCCTCCGAGTCAACAGAAGCAAGCAATCCTAGCAGATCACCATTACTCGCCAGGGCTGTTGAGCGAATCCCACGGTCTATACCACAATCGCTACACGTCTTCTCCGCCATTGGATTCTTTGCTTCGCAGACGATTCCGTTTAAAAGTTTGTTGCAGCGCCAGTGGGTATGATCACCACGAACTACGTCTGTCAGTGTCTCAAAAGACATGTGAGGTACGTTGTGAGCGAGTTTGCACTTTGGGACTTTGGTGTCAAGAACGAAGTATTAAACGGAAGGCCGGGGTTGTATTTCGTGTAATTTATAGTATACATGTACACTGAATCAGAAGTTCCATGCCAGGATATCTCTCTTGGTCCAACGCTGATCAACTACAGCCGTTCCTGGCTGTCTGATAGTGCCAAATCTCTTCACCATTCGGACTAACAGATTGCAGAGTCCCAAGCTGGTATTCATTGTTTGCCTCTGCCCACGAGCCCTTCTTCCGTCTGCTACCACATGAAGTACACTGGTCTTGACTCATCTCGTATCGTTCATTGCACTCTTCTCCTTCGGGCCCACTCCTACAGCGCCAGTGAGTGTGGTCGCTGCGGACTTTGGATTGGGTTGCACGATCGATATCAGGTGCAGGCATGATTATGACGTGTTGATGTTGTTTGAGAAGTTGAGTTTTTTGTAGTTGTAGTAAGATGTTGCTCTGTGTGCTGTTTGGGTGAGAGTCACTTGGTGAAGGGACGTTATTATATATGGCATGCGCCATGGATCAGGAGTACTATTCATTGTCAGACAAACATTTCTTCACTGGGCTTGTATAAGCTGAGCTCACAATGTCCATGAATCAGTAAACTGAAGACATTGCATCACTATTCAACTAACTACCTGTGTTCACTGCCCAAGTCTAACCCTCCAGGTCACATCCCCCCATCACAGTGTCAGTCGGCTCCTCGCAACTCGCCTCCTCCAGTTGAGGGAAATACTCCCACCACTCGTTGATTCCCTTGGTGATACTAACAAGCATACCAAGATACATCTCATCCTCGGTCATCGCAGCGGCGCCGACTCTGCGAATACACCAGCATTTCGTACAAACTCGCTCGCTCATCTTCATGACCTCTTGACACTCAATGATCTCACCTTTGTCGTTCTTCCCAACTTTCTCGTTGCACTCCCACTTAGTGTGGTCTTTGCGAACGATGAGTGTTGAGCGGCCGGGCTTCAGCGCAGGGCTGATGCGGCCGGATGCGAGGGCCTTGTGGAGACGGTTGGTAGGCATGATTGCAGTACGTTGGTGTAGTAGTTCCGAAGGATTGCAGTACTGTTGAAGGGACTTAAAGAGTAAAGGAAGAGGAAATTACTTGTAGGGTCAATTTATAGTCTCTTTCTATGCTGAACCACTGAACGCCGATATATGATGTTCACCCTACCAACCCTGAACAGGCTCAATCGTGAACGCCGTTCACTTTGAGATTATAGTGCCATTTCTCTGTTCCATCAACCTCAAAGTCAACAAGGCTACCCAATACTTCATCGTTCTGAGAAAGAGCAACGGCGTTCTTCCCGCGACGTTGTCCGCAGTGTGTACATGTGTCGACGTTCATGCTCATAGTGGCAACGCATCTGGCGTGACCTGGTTCATCGATCATTTTGTGGCACTTCCACTTTTTGTGATCACCCCGAACTTGTGTTGTTGTCTTTTGAACATTCTCTGACATTGTGCAGATGTGAGTGGTGGTGTTGTGATGTTGCGATGTAATTATTGGTGACCTCTTGGTGTAAGTGAGTGCAGGGTCTTGGTGTTGGTTCGCCGTGTAATTGATGAGCGAGTGGAGGGGAGGGTGAAAATCAGCTCAGATATATACATGAGTTCATGCAGGTGATTGCATGAATGAAAAGTGATTCGACGATAAGAGTTACACATGTACCGATGTGAATCACATTCAGGGCGCTCAATATCAGTGATTGCTGGTGTTTGCGGCTCAAATGACCACCAGGTCTAAAAACACTAGACACACCATTAGTGTAGTCGTCGAAAAGAAGTCAGTCACTCACAAAGTAGATTCAGTGAGTCTTTGAGCATTTTCCCTGCAGTACTGTCATGATGACGCCGAGTTACATTTTTCCGGGACAAATCTTGATCTCTTTATGCATGTAACGTTGACGGTGTCCCTACAACCCTATAAATAAATAATATGTATAACATTCAAAGAGCCTAAATGCATATGTTTGCGAAGTAGCTCTTCTTTGAGCAATACTTGATGAGATTCGCAATCGCCCTGTGAGAGTAAAGACGAGTTTTCTCATTTCAATCTGAACAGGACAGATACTAATCCTAATGTTTGAACATTACATTCTTTTAGTCTCCGATCAAATTGTGGAAAGGTGTCATGATCTTGAGTAATGGAATTCTGTCGTATTGGTAGTTGGGACATTATGCCCGAGGCATATGGGTAGAACAAATGGTCTTCAATTGGGACATGCGCAAGTCTGGATGTTCAAGAGAACTTAACCGGATTATTGCTCAGTTGACACTCCTGTCGCGATAATATAGTGTCGCGTGCCTAGACGTGATCCCTTTCCCTCCTCCGTCCACTTCCCATTCGCTCCACTTCGACGTAGCCTCTTGGGATTCCACGCCCAGACTTCTTCATTTGTCTTGACCAATTGCCCAATGATATTGAATTCTATATCCAGAGCAGCCGCTCCAGGCTGACGGTCGGTTTTGCAATGGCCACATGCTTGGTCGGCCATGTTGTTGACACTCGGCTTTTTAGCATTGGCACAGCGTATGCATCGCCAGTGGTTGTGTTCACTTGCTCGATCCACTTCTCCAGACATTTTGGTTGTAGATAAGAAAAGCTCTTTTGTGTGTGATTGTGTTGTTGTTTGTGTGTGTATGGACTTGAAGATGGGGACAAGGGCGTCACTTATACCAGGCTGCCAGTAATTAAAATACGAATGAACCACAGCCAAGGCGATGCATTCACTTACTCCAGTAATCAAGTCTGGTATCTTTCAGTGACTATGTGCCAGAGCGCTGCGTCTCTTCAACACTGTCCATGCGGCCTTTGTTCAGAGACAAAGCAACTAACTCATCACAGCCTTCATGTCCAAGTAGACCAGCAACAGGTCAGTTTCATCGATAAGTGGAAGGTCAGCTATCGTCCTGATTCCTAACACAATAGCTACAGTCTAGAACTGCTGAGTCAAGAACAGCCATGGAGTGCGGTGAGGAACAAACCCTATAAGCAGAATACAAATCTTATGGCTCGGTTTCATCTTTTCTGCACGGCTATTCACAAGTTGAACATTGATACAAGTAAATCTGAAACATTTTTATTGTGTTTTGTCTCGAAAGGTAATGTCTAATAAGATAGACTTTTATGAGAAAACAAAAGCATGCTTGACCATGGGCCATGACAGCCTGTCCATCTTTAAAATCTACCGATGTCCATATTGAATAGATGTTATAGAATAACACCTCTAATACCTCCCATGACCCCCGTTTGTGGTCGCTCCATTAATTTCCCCTCCCATTAGCTCTCAATTCGCTGGTACTGTCCCCATTCATTCTCATTCCGCTTTTGGTCGTTTCGTTTGTGGTTCTTCAACTTATTCATCTTCCATCCGTCGTCGCATTACGCGTCGAATGGAGCATTGTTGAGGGCCTCAACGTCGTACGCCCAAATTATCTCGTTATACGTACTATCGTGGCTCCAGAGCCGCCCGATGAATCGTTGATTTGCATCCACAGCCCTCACCTTATCCGCGCCCGTGAGCGTGTAGCCGCACATGTGACACGTCAAACTATTGACATCGACGAGGGTGTCACAAGTCTCGCGGGAACGACGAGTGAGACGCCGTTTACATTCCCAGGTTTTGTGTCTGGGATCGGGTTTATCTGAATAAATCGTTGTGTTGTCTGACTGAAGCATTGGGTTGTTTGATTGAGGCATTGTGAAGGATCAAAAGTGAATGGTAGATAGGACTGTCGGAATAATGGTGAGTTGTGTATGGTGTTGTATTCGTGTCTGAGTTGCTTGATATGGTAGGTTGAACTTGAGCATCCGAAGAGCCTTTATATCAATGGAGATGGTAAACTGATCGATAGGCTCGTCACTGTCATTGACGTTGATTCACTCTCAACGACTCCTTGGCAGTTACACTGAGATCAGACTGGAGCAGGTATTCAGCCCTGATACGCGACTCTGCTTCAGAGACAGGAGAACTCATTCTTACAGTATTCGTTTTAAGGGATTGGCCATCAGTGACTATTCTTCAACCAAAGAGTGAAACAGGGATATATCATATTACTCGCAGAAGCTTGGGAGCATATTCCTTCCGTTTGCCTTCCGTCTCTCTCGATCCACGTAGCAATCATTCATTGAGCAAGCATTCTTTCGACTGACATCACTAACATCAAGCATCTCCTACAGTCTATATATGCAGAAATGAAGTCCACTGATCCACTTGATCTCCTCATCCGCACGAGCATGGTCGTCCACAGTTGCACACAAATGAAACCACCAGACAAGTAAAACTCAATCCGTTCTATTCTTTATTGTCTAGAAGTATTATGTCCAAGATGGACTTAAGCAAACAACAAGCATTAGTGATCGTAAGCGATGATCCGTCCCAATTACTGCAAACCTGTCTTCAAGCCTGCCAATTCCCAGCCCCAGAATGAGTACAAGTTGAACAAGTGTCAGATCTATCGCCTCCCTCGATTCCCGTTCGTGGTCGCTGAATTGGCCCCTGTCCCATTTGTCCTCCCTCCATTGGTTCTCGCTCCGTTCGTAGTCCCTCCGTTGGTGGTGAATCCGTTGGGTCTTCCTCCGTTTGTTCTTCCTGCATATGCAGTGTCTTCGTCCGTGGTGTCTCCGTCTGTATTGTTTCCATACGTAGTCCCTCCATTAGTTGTAGCTCCATTAGTTGTAACTCCGTTAGTTGTCGCGCCGTTTGTTCTCTGTTGATACCAGGCCTCGATGTCCGCAGGGGTGCTGTTCATAGTTGGACCGGTGGTGAGAAGCGCATCTACATAAACCCAAATCATCGGACCGCCCCTGTACTCTGGCTCCCCAATGGCATTACGACTTCCATTGAGAGCCTCGATTGTTGGTAACTCAGCGTCAGGGTGCCAAGAATAGAGTGGGAATTGACAACGGGGACATCTCATTGCGTTGATACTGACGTTGTAATCTGTGCACTGTGGGCAAGTCCAGTATACCTGTTGCGGGTGAGGTGTTTCTGACTCAGGCATTGTTCAATATTTGAAATTGAGTATTGGGTAGAATTGTATGAGGGTGATGGAGTTTTTGTGAGTTGTATGGGCAGGTTGTGTTTGTGTGTGAGTTGCTTGAGCTGATGAGTTGAACTTCGACGTACAGAGACCATAACTTATACTCATGAAGGCAGCGGAATAATTGACAGGCTCATCACTGTCATGGTGGTTGATTCAGCATCAGCGACTACTTGACGCTGACACTGAGTCCAGAGCACAGCGTCTATTCAGCCTTGTATGTGGTCTTCTTCAGAGTCGGAGTAGTTTAGCATCACAGCAATCGGTCCAAGTGGTCAAACATCAGTGACCACTACCCGACCGGCTAGTGAAACTGGGGCAGAGCTTGTTCGCAAAAGCTTATGGCACGGCCATCATTTTCTCCCGTCACCTTGGGAAATATCCCTCGACTTCTTTCACTCCCGGCAAACCTTTCTTGCCATCAATCTCCATGACCTCGGTCTCTATCCTGACAGCGTGCTCGATAAGTGCACAGCAACTCGAAACGCTTGGAATGCCAATGGATCAACAAGATTGACCAGAGGGAAAACACCAAGTACGACAACCCCCGCGGATCAAAATACTGCGTCGTCCATAGTGAACATGTAGTCAAGACCAGCCCAAGGAATTGTGTCGCATTGGGTTGAGTCTTGGAGTAACCATTTTACTCCTGGTGTTTACTGGGCTCAGAGAGAGGAGACGAAAGAGACATTGGGCTTTCCATGTTTCGAGGTAAGTCTAACCGAAGTCATGCCTGTCTCCAAGGGGGCGTGCAAGATTGTTCTGGGAAGTTGCTGTCCTGAGACCGCCGGCCTGGGTAAGTTAAGGTAGTCACTTCTGCCAGTTCTGGGCTGTGACAGAGGAAGGTCAGCTGATTTCAGAGACTGAACTACAGTTGATGGGACTTGCTGTCATTCGAGTCGGGATTCACGTGGATACTGCAGGTACCAACATCCTTCTTCATCTCGACTGCATCCGAAAACTTCTTCTCTTCTCCATCATCACTCCAAATAATCAAAGCTGCAGAACTTCACAACCATCAATACTGCTTCGAATACATTAAAATTCCATCATCCGATTACTTCATACTCAAAGATCATCGCTCATCCCTTTCCTTTGGCGCCTCCTGCAACGCTGTGTTGGCCCCGACTGGCCTGAAAACAAGGTGAGCTGCCCCTCAAGGACCGAAACATCAGATCTCGATGTGTCAAAAATAAACTCATCAAAAGGTATCCTAAAGGATCCTAAACTTGACAAAGGCACTCTAAATTTAGTGAGAGCTATCCTAAATTTATGCTAAGCTGCCTAAGTCTTTTCGTCATTTAGGATCAATGCCTGAGCGTTTTTCCTCCCTTAGCTGCACAACCCACCACTTTCCACACAATAACTAACCTCATGGCTCAGACATTATGGACCCATCTCAACCTGGCTCCGTTGACTCCGATTTCTTCATCGCAATGAACCAACGCCTCGATCAACTCTACCACCTCGGTGTGCTGAGGGTCAAATTGGAAGCAGACGAGCAAGGCTTTCCCACATTCGTCGCCATGCCTGATGCGCCTCTCGCGTTTTCGGAACCAACGAATTATGACCGAGTTTGTGCAATGATCGCCATCATTGACTCAAGGGACAAGGAGCGCACCCACGTGGCTTAGAGAGATCTGTCAGTGACGCTTAAAGACTTGTTTCAGAAGACTGGGGAAGAACTTATTGTTACGGCAACCGTCGCAGCGCTCGGGGCTACTGAGTCCGTTATTTCAGAACATCTCGAACTCCTGAACGATTTTTTGGCAAAGTCGACCACGAATCCTACGGCTCAGAAACTGGCGGATGGTGGTCATACCCTTACCAGGTGTCCTCAGGCTATGGCCCGTATCATTAGATATGAGGGTGGCATTGAGGATAAACAGGGGTGGTGGGACAGCATCGTCGGTGATGTCAAAGAACGACACAACAAAAAAACCTTCAAACTGATCAACGACTTTTCGGATGAAATGGCCCAAGCAAGAGACGAAAAAGGGCGCGCCTATGCCGTGGGGAATGTGGCACGGGCAGCCGAACATTTGAAAGAATTCCTGAAATGGCAAGGAAATGCTGATTTGATGGGGGCTATGAAAGACGCGATGAACGGTTTTGAGTGGTCATCGTCACCATCATCATCTGGTGACCAGTCAATGCGCTCGTCACCAGAAAGGTAACTGATGTCTCGGGGTATACTTCATCTACAGTTGGCTCACAACACCGACCAGGGCCATGGTGGTCCATAGGTAGTCTAGCGAATCAATAACAAGCATTTCAGAAGCACGATACGGATGTTGCAATAGTGAATGTATTCTCAATGATCTACACTTGTAACTATTTCTCGATGGTTGCATCCATTTACCTCTTACAAGATCCATCCCCTAGTACACATAACGGAAGCTCAGATTCTCCTTATCCGTGAGATCCTCCCAAGCCTGTCCAGTGTAAGTCGAGCTAGCCTCCGCGACACCCGACTCCGCCAACGCATCGCGCTTCTTGTTCTCTCGTCGAAGATACCATCTCATAGAGACGATAACGATGACAAGAAGACAGTAGCAGCCGAGATGGGTGGCGAAAGCGATGAAGTAGCGTGGCCCGTCGTGGGAAAGGAAGACCTGAGGACCGATAGCGTTACCGGCTGCCCAGACGATGAAGTTGGTGGCGACTGCGACGGTCTTCTTTGTTTGGCCGGCGATGTTTCGGGAGATCATGGAGAGCGCGAGGGTTTGGGCGGACCAGAAGGATAGGGTGATGTAGTATGAGACCAAAAGACCAATGTGTTGGGCTGTTGTCTTGTTGGGGAGGGTCATGAGGAGGATTGTGCCAATGAAGGACCTGAGTTGTTAGCGATGATCAAAGATGAAGAGGAATAGACTCACGGGATACAGAAGCCAAGCATGACCAACAGATTCTGGCTCGTCTTCTTGACAAGCCAAGCCGACGACAGAAGCACAATAACGATGTAAAAGCCCAACACCATGGCCAACAACTGCGTCTCAAGGGTACTGAACCCAAAGCTCTTGATAATAATATTCGCAAAAGCACCAAGACCCGATGTAGGAAGTGTCGTACACAGCGCGATGAGAGCGTATCCCCAAACCTGAGGATCCTTGAGACCCTCGATGAACTGCTCCTTCTTGAACGTCTTGTTCTGGATACCAGTCTGGTTATCGCGCACACGCTCAACCATCTCGTGCTTCTCCTGCTCGGTCCAGCATTTGGCTCGCATCGGGGAATCAGGCATCCACCATCCGACGAATACGCCGAAGCCTACGGAGATGACGCCGTAGGAGAGGAAGAGCCATTGCCAGGATTTGAGGGGGCCGGTTTTGATGAGGGAGAAACAGTAGGCGAGAAGACCGCCGACGATCTGTTGGGCACCGTTCATCATGTACCTTGAGCCTGTTAGTGAGATGTTATAGTAAGGGGGTGAGGGAGGCGTACCAGTATGTGACTCGGGAGGCTTGTTCCTCACGGCGATACCAGATGGCGGAGAGGATAACGAAGCATGGTTGACAGGCTGACTCAAAGATACCAAGTAGTGTTCGAACAATAACTAGACCTTTGAAGTCTTGGCAAGCAGCGTGGCAGGCCAGACAAGCTCCCCAAGCGACGATGCAGAAGGAGAGGTATTTCGCGATAGGCACACGGGCAATGAGCCAGTTCTGGGGATATTCGACAACAAGAATAGCGAGATAAATACAAGTCGTAAGCCACGAGAACTGCACCCTAATTAGCACATCACCCACTACAAAAAGAAACGGTTCGTAACTCACATGCTGGGACACAGTCCCATCAGGATTCTCCAACCCCGTATCAGCAGTCAACCCCATAATCGACGCAAACGACAACGTCCCCTTATCAATAGCCTGCAGGAAATACGTAAAGATCATAATAGCAAGGACTCTCTTGTCAATCATCTTTCGCAGCTCCGCACTGCGCTCGGGCGAGATGTTGATGCGCACGTCTGAGACATATTGCGCGAGTTCCTTATCGACTCGCTCAGAGTGCTGAGTTGGCTTTTCGAGATCTTCGACCTCGTCGATGGATCTCTTGCGCTGGATTTCCGAAGCCATCTCGACTAGTAATTGTGATGAATTTGAGGAAGCAATTGTCGAGATGGAGTAGAGGAAGGGGGGCTCCTTTTATGATATGGCAATGGGGCGGGAATCTGGGGCCCCAGATGTCAACGTTACTTGTAAAAAATACCCCATATTGCCCCAGTTTCTCTCCTCCATCAAGATTGAGTGTTTTTTAACACTGTTCATCTCGTGGGAGTTTTGCCCGAGCGCCGAGTGAGAAGGAGGATTTATCTACAAGTTACAACTCGGCAACGCGGCATCTTCAGGGTTTCGTCACTGGGGATCCGCTCCACGGGTGAATAGGCCCTGGTTAAGGTATGCCAGGGACGGGTAGGATCAGCGTATGACATGATTTGCTGGGTTGTTTCCAGGACAGGAGGCTCCTGTGTTGACCCCGTATGGAGTGGACGGTTGTATGGGAGAGATATGCTTCTCTTCAATCTGACATGGCTTTATCTTGAGGGTATAGACTCTTCTGAAGGTTCACAGCACCTATATCCGGTCCTATAGAGCTTCACTTGAGATGAATAATGAGTGACATAGGTAATCAACTCCCCTTCAATAGCATATCCAACGGTAATAACGACGATGCTGTGCCTTACGCCTCAACGTAACAGCCGCATCCGTCCCGTCTCTTGGCGATGAATTTGGAGAATCCAAGTCAGTAAGCGGCTCTTTTCGAGTCTACTCCGCACCTACAGATTTTCTCCGTCGCCGAAAGGCGAGGCGAAGCGACGGGCAGCGAAAGAGGAAGACTTCTCCGCTGACCTGGCGGCCCTCGGGGAGCAAGAAAACAGCGAACCTTAATATACGGTGTCAAAATAAAT